>SDVV010000557.1:0-30801 GCA_016164225.1 Gammarus roeselii
GGATACGTTTACGCACTATGAACGTTGAGCGGTAGTAATAGAGTAGCAAATCATTGACTTAGTAGAACACTTCGAACACTTCACTGCACAGCGTCACTGCAGTACCTAAGTTGAACCAGTCTTATTTTCTCCTACACTCGGAGTTGTGAGGCCTCTAGGAATCATAAATCGCTTCTAAACTGATCATAATTAGAATTTATTATGATTATTTAGTACTCGATTTTTCTGTTGAAGTTCACTGATCAGTATATGTTATTTTCAACCAAATAACTGAGCGAAGTCCACGAAAAAATAAACAAAAACAGAGGAGCGACTCTGTTCACTTCCTTCCCCTACCGGCGCACTGTAGGCACTATATGCCTGGACAGTGACAAAAGAAAAGTCGATAGAAATGTAATTTAGGCAAACAACGAGAAGAGAACCTTCGTGAACACATTATAGCAATAAGCAAATTATATTTTATTGAATCGTACAACAACTCAATTTCAAAATTTCAAATCAGCATTATTAATTTGAATTAAGTGTTCGAGAAGTGAGGTTTCCTTCTATGTATTCGACATCTCAGATAGAATTTACTCGCGATATTCTACACCTTAGATCAACGTTTGATTTATCGTGGTTAAAAAGATAAAACGAATTGGAAAACATGCGATTTGTTTGCTGAACAAATAATGAGCATAAATAATCACATTTTAAACGTAATATTACAAGCAGAAACTATATCGAACTTCATGCCTCTTAATTAACAGACGCGTAGCTAGGATATCGCAGGAGAGAAGTGGGCATTGCTCGATTCATATAATGTTTTTTTTATCTGACTCTTGAATTTCCCATAAGAAACATAAACAAAATCAGACCTCAAGTAGGACGAGTGTGCTTCTCTCGCCAAACGTTAGATCCATGATATGTAGACTAGACAAAAATCTTGGTTAGATCAGTCACTGACTGTACACCACCCCTAATTGCATTGGGCGAAATAGGCAAACGTAAACTGGAGTACAAACTAGTGAAGTTTCCCTTTTATAAGATTTCCGATGTTCGAGATTAAAAAGTATTTACAAAAATTTGCAGGTTATATGAGTTCAGCGTTCTCTTGAATTCACTGTTTAGATACAGGTAAAAAAATTTGTGTACATGTTTCAGGTTGAAAAATGTTCAACAGAAACACTTGCTCGTCCATAGACAATCTTGTGATGATAAATTCAAATTGAATGTATTCTGTAATGAAAATATATAGTTAATATTTAGAACTCCGTAAATTTCCGAACATGATATTTTTACTATTGTTACCAACCGTAGCAGAAATATGATTTATGATATATAAATAGTCGAATCTTAATACGGCTTTTTTTCCTTTATTCAAAATATACGATTTAAAAAATTGATTTAGTCAGAAAAAGAGGCACAAATTCACATGACTGAGGATATGCATTTATTTTGTCTTATATGAATCGTAACTGTTTATCTCAGTAGGTTATTTTTTGGTCGGTTCTTCAACAAATTTTCGTGGTCATACATGAGTCTGATTATTTAAAATAATGTTTACAGGTTCGCAATCCTTATGATTATGTCGGTTAACAATCAATAATCGGTCAGTTTCCAGGATGAAATGCTATAGCTCCTGCAATAGCAATATGTTATATGGGAGATAACTTGAACGGGGACAAAATATAATTTGATAAAAATTGAGGTTAACTTAACAACGAGAGGATAACGTCTCTCAACAGGTTTTACCAACAAGCAAATGATATAACAAATCATTCAACAACCTAATTTGAGATACAAAGTCCGGAATTCGAATCTTTGTTATTTATTTAAATCAATTGCTCGAGAAGTGGGGTTTGTTTCTTAGCATTCGACGACCCATAAATGAATTCGCCAGAGATATTATTGAAGAAATAAAATGAATTGGGGAACATTCGATTTCTTTGCAGAAATAATCACGAATTACAAGTGATATTATAAGCAGAAACTAGTATCGGACATTGAGCCCTTTTATTAGAAGACGAGCGGACATAATATCCGCAGGAGATAGGAGGACATTACTCGATTCATAGATTTTTTTTCTTGAAATCTCCCTCCCAAAACTTCCCGTTAGAAACATAATCAAAATCGAATCTCAAGTTGGTGTCCTTCTACCGCCAAATGTTAGATGTAAGATTTGTAGACTAGACTCTAAATCTGGGTTATATCAGCCTTTGACTGTATACCACGCTTAGATGAAAAATTAGCGTAAGGTAACTTATTTTCTTTGAGAGAAATATGCAAACGCGTATAGGTGCACGGAAAATAGTACTCCTCTGACATTTAAGATTACAGATGTTCGAGTTATAAAAGTTTAGGAAAAAATTATGGCAAGGTATAAAATTTCAACTCCCAACGAAAGTTTGATCTCTTTAAAGCACCAATTTGATGTAGGTAATAATTCTCGCGTACATGTTTCAGGGAGAAAAATGTACAACGACAACTCTTGCTCGTCCATAGATCAAACTGTGATGATAAATTCAAATTGGATGTTTTCTGTAAGAATATCAACAGTAATATTTGGAATTCCATCTACTTCTAGATCATTAATTTTTTAGACTTGTTACCCATCAAGATCTATTCAAACTCATGATGAAGCTCAAATAATGATAGGGCTTTTATGACTATCTTCTTATCATGTCTTTACTTTGAAAAATTATCGAAATTGAGAAAAGTGGATGATTTTTGTTTTGTAGGAGTTTTTGACTGTATTTCCTGAATTTTGGTTGAATACGTCTATCTTAATATCATAAATTGAGTCGTATTTTGCTTGATTCACTAACAGGTAAGAGTAATTCTAAAACTTAGGTAAAGAAATATTTTGAAGGCTTATAGCCTCATAACAACGAGAGCAACAGATTTCTATGCCATAATTTTGTATTTAATGTCTTAGTCAGTGCAAGAGCATTATGCCATATAGAAGATAACAGTTACAGACGCAAGGCCGAATCCACGTGCAGGAAGGTTATCGGCTGAAGTCAAACCTCACCTCTCAGGTCTTTTAGTATAATAATAATCATAATATACTTTATTGAAGCACTCGATGGGACACTAATGATTATAGAGAACAAGTTTGACAGAACATTCTTACCTACCCTTACATTCAAATTACGCACCAAAAGAACATACATGGAAACAAGGACAGAGTAGGGATGAAATACGCGTCATAGATCATAAGTTGAGTTAGTGATAAGCGCGACGGGATAAATTGTACGCCCCACTCTCACATGAATATGTATATACCAAAACTCAAGGTTAGAGAGGAAAGCCTAATGCTTTTAACCACCCGTCAACGAACATATTAGTGACGTCTCCCAGCCTGACATCCACACACGTATCATTGGCCCACAACATGGAAAGGCAGACAAATGTCAACCATTATTTCTGTTAATATCGGGATCTTTCTGCTCCAGCAGGATTTGGTTCCATCTTTCTTTCCCTCACTAATACATAAAACCTTTAGGAAGGGATTATTAGAATTTGTTATACGCTCCTGGAGGCTATAGGCCCTTTTTCTAGCTCGTACCTTGAGAGAGTCAACATCCTATGCAGCGGATACAAAGCTAGCACTCGTTCTTCTAGGTACACCTGTCAACCGCTGGAAAATATCATTGAATGCTCCTCTCAGTTTACCTATTGTGACTCGTGTTAATTTACACCACAGTGAGTTGCATTAGATAGGGTTTCAATAGGTTTTAAAGAGCTGTATTTTAATATCTGTCGTGCATAACTTACATTCCCTTATAAGCTGATTGTCAATCGCGTTTAATTTCCGAAGCTGCTTAGCAGCATCAGCATTGTCACACTGGTTGTTAGTTATTAAGTGCCCTAAGTAGGGAAAACTGTCCACATAATCCAAACGAGATCCATTCAACACATTATTCATTCGGAACTGGAAACTTTGCATTGTGCGTGGTTTCACTAGCATACAAACAGATTTGCTAGCATTGTACTCAGTATCTAGTCATGCGGCCTCCGCCTCGTATATATTTAGCAAAATTTGAAGAGCGTCCACATGAGGAGTCATGAGGGCCATCTCGTCGGCTTGCAGCAGTCGCCAATATGACACACAACGCGGCTATGAGCTAAACGCTCGTGTAGGGTGTCTACACACATATTGAATAGAAAGGGCGTAAAAAGGCCTCCCTGCCATGTTCCATTGGTTGTTCGAAACGGATTTGATGTTGTAGTTCCCCACCGTACTGCACATTGTTGTTGTTGGTACCAGTAGTTTAGTAAATTCACGAGGTGCCCAGGCTCCTTCCTTTCAATTAATATTATGAACAGTGTCCAATGATTACCGCGGTCAAAGTTTTTTTTGGTATCTAGAAAACACGAGTACATTGGCGAGCATCTACTGACAAAAAAAAATATAATTTTTGTAAGGTAAAAATAGCAACTTCCGTTCCATGTTGAGGCCTAAAGCCAAATTGGTTTGATGTTGTTTGGACACATTCGTCAAGTTTGTTATGAATCACAATTTCAAGTAGCTTTGATGCGGAAGTAGCAATTGATATTGGTCTGTAATTGCCTACATCTGTCGCACATATTGTCTTTACGCCCTTCATTATACCATCAAAGTGGTCGCGCCACATATCAGCAATATTTCCCTCCTTTGATATACCATTCACACATTGAAAAACAGAGCTGTCTATCGGTTCCAGATTTTTCACTGCTCTCCAGAAATCGATCATCCGCCCATTAATCATTTTCTCACATAAAACTAGTTGCACGTTTTTTGTCCTCATGTGTCTTAGAGAAGCGAAGTGCGTATTTGCAGGCGTTATTCGTTCGCGGTTTCCCAGCATTTCGCCATTGCACATAGGCCGCAACGCTAGCGTCGTGCAAGAAAGCAACATGCCAGGTCCAGCCCAGGACTCGGTGCATTCCGCGCAGCGTTTATATCCCGAATGCTTCTCTCGCAGGCACCATAACTGCTTTGCATATACACGCATAGAGCTCATCTAATTTATACATGTCAGCATTTGCAAGCATATGAATCAATTCCGGTGACAGAACCACTAGCTTATTGATAAGAATTGAGCAAATAAATTAATTGTTAGCAGTGTCGTTGAACTGCCAGTTTATAGATTGAGTGACTGCATCTGATTCTGCCATTATAGAGAGCGCACGTAATGAGAGCTTTTCATGGAGCGGCAAATGATCTGACAGGGGCGTATATTCCCAAACATAAACCAGCGTGACATTGTTGGCACTTAGTGGTGTGAGAGCAAAGTGATCTAGCCATTTTACTGATCTGCCGTTGTGATTAAAATTAGTATGCGTGTCCTGTGACAGGAGTGCAACATCAACAAAGTCTAGTTCATTAGCCGTCAGAAGTACCTGCCATTCGATAAATGATCTGCTGCTTGGGTGGCAGTTAAAGTTCCCCAAAACACAAACATGAATATGATTCGATCACCTTAAAACATCCTCTAGTTTCTCATTATACGCTAAGACCAGCTCTTCGTTATGATGAGCTGCAAAGATAACCTTCTATTTGCAAAGATAACCAGAGTATCCTATCATCATTGTACTGTCTTTTTTTACATACGGACTTATCCTATCATACCATGAGAAAGTCAATCCACCATATGGACCTCCTCTAGGTATACTTTTCTCTGAGTTTATTGACAAAATGGAAAAATGTGAGCTGCCATCTCAAGATAGACTAATAGGGAGATCATATTTGAACAGATATGTCTCTTGTAACGCACATATATCATTATTTGCACATAACTTTTTCACAACACTTTTCGCACTATTGAATCCATTACAGATAAAATTGACCAAGCAAAGATTATCGACGAGAGATAGCGTATTAGACAGCATGATTGGAAGTACAAGTCGACTAACTTTTATCAGAGGATTCACCATTATTTTTGTTCTCGTACAAGTTTCGTACACGGGCATCTTCGTGCCAGACATCAGGCAATTTTGGCCGATTAATTTGCAGGTAGCTCGCACTAATTTTGAACGCAGAAAAATTTCCAAACCGCTCCAACATTTCAGCAGAGTAACAATCGTCTCCTATTTGTCGCCGTACCTAGCTCAACATCTGCTGGTCGGTGATGTCGCCGTAGATAGAGACATGAATGCTGCTTCTCTGTGTGGGGAAGGTCCCCACTGTAATCTTATGACCAGTTCCGATTAGATGCTTCATCATTTTTCTTCTCCTGACCACCTTCTGATTCTTGCCTCCTTACAGGTCACTTTCCTATCTTAGCAATTAGCAGCAGATACTTCGTATGTAGGTTGTTTGTACAGCCCAGCCGGTCCATTCATAATTCCTTGTTTGGTCATTTCCTGTTTCGTGCATAACGCTTTTGTCCGCCGCTACGCCCAGCAGCTCAAAAACTACATCAGCCGGTTTGGGGGTTAGCTTTGGTAGTTTGGTTATTTGGAGTTGTTAGTTTAGAGTATGCGGTAGAGGAGGGTGAGTGGTGAGGGGTTGCGTGGATTTGGTTGTTGTCGCGGTGGTTGTTGTGTTAAGTGAAGATACAGATACGCCCGTTGTGTTAACAGTCTCTGGCTGCTGATGCCGTACATTCGTTAGGTATAAGTGCCCTCCTGTGAGCAGTCGAGGCTACTGCTTCCACGCGGACCATGTTTTCCTTGACGACTTCAATATCCTCTCGAATTGGCGAGACTTCTTCTTGTTTAATCTTCTGCTGTTGCTCCAGTCTATGCTTCTTCTCCAGCTCAGATACGTTTTGTCTCTTCATTATTGCCTGTTCAACTTTTATTTTTAGTTCGACCATGCGTCGTTATGTTGCCAGGCAGCTGGAACACTTCTCCTTGGTGATATCTTCACTGACCTCATTGCTGTCCTCCTTTCTGGCCCCTTCATATTTCGCAGCCGGATTGATTATGTGTATCTGGGATCCCAGCGTTATTTCGTTCGATTTGAAGTCTTTTTCATTAATGCTTAACTTTAACACGGATCCTAACCAGTCGCGGGAAGGTCGCTGCTGATTGATGGATACGTTATTCCCGTTACCCGATTATTTCACAATCATAAACTTCTCTGATTAATATTGCCGGCAGAAAATTGTATTCTATGTATTGATCTTACAAAATACAATAGCATTATATTTGCATGTCACTATAAGAAAATAGAGCAGGTCGGTACTCAAATACTTTTCTATATGATGAACTCTTCCGATATATGCATTAGTTTTCAGGAATATGAATACGAGGAATATAAAATGATCAGTTTGATATTCATTATGGTACCGCTGATATAATGCATTATCAATATTGTACCGTGTGTTCCATACTGTTATATCAAGGACAAATTCATGTTAACAATATTTGGATTCCATTTTTCAAACATATTTCTTGTAGTATATAATTGTGTCCTTTATAAAACACACCAAAGGAGTAATGTAAACAACGTCATCAAAAATCAACTAGGACATGGTAGTATATTTGATACACAAATATATCAAGAAGGAATTTTAGCAAACCGCCAAGGTTAGGCAGGCAAGTCATATTAGGAAGCTCATATTACAAATAACCATTACATAAGTAGGACTCACACATTATCTTCCTTCATCGGTTTGAAATATACCTGTCCACCGGCCTAACATTGAGGAGCGCATCGCTAGTACAAATTGCCAAATGGATATAGTTGTTAGAAGGCATTACTCTACTCACGAAGCTTTGTACAGCTCTACGAAATAGTACTGTAATGGGTTGCGTTGAGATAGTTGGAATGTCACAAGTCAAATAAGCATAGATCTAGAATAATAAGTTAAGGGATGCCCAAACAATCTATAGGAGTATACATGTAGGACATTTTATGATGGTAGGACGACCAGAATTTAGTGTTAGAAGTTTAGGCATTCAAGCATAACCAAATTTTCTGTCCTCGTGCATGCAACAGCTGATACATACCATTAACCGATTCCCTCGAGAGTCAACAGACTGGTAACGGAGTCGTCTTCCGTTCAGTTCGTTACCGACGTCTTCAACTAACGCGTAACATTGAAACGGGTGTATTTCAGAAAATTGTGTCGTACCAACCAACGATGTAGCTGTTCCTCTCCCACCGAGACATAGAGAGTCTTATCACCGAACTACCTCATTTGCCAACTATAACACTAATGAACGGTGTGACGTCAACTACCACACCCTTCATGACACCGTGCCGGCCAACTCAGTCGCCAGGATCCACAACAGCTCCGGCGCTCATCCCCGGGCCCAAACTCAGTATCGCCTTTTTAAAGTTTTATGTTTTCATAAAACACGAGACCAACTCGAACCAGCGTCCGTGTCGTTTGTCCCCCTAACTCGTTCGTGCGTACCTACGGACAGAAGTGATTCAAACTCCTTCTGATCAGTTTCAGCTTTCAGACTTATAAACTGTACTGGCGAACCCGGTAGCAAAGAACGAGAGGGCGGATATCGACGAGCAGGGTAGGGTTGGGTAGGGTAGGAATAGAGAAGCAAAACCTCATGAACCTCATGAACCGTCACGAAGTTTTATAGTAAGTCATCACATTCAAAGAACCGCTGCATAGTTATCTACCGATGTCAATATTTTAACAGTTTCATATCAGCCCAATTCAATAAGCCAGTTAGTAAGCATCATTAATTGGACCACCCATATCAGCCTAATTTCGAATTGTATCCATTTATCGGTCCCGCTACCTTGTTTCATAGTAGCTGTTGAAGTTTCCATGGAGGAGTATTAGCGAGAGCAGTTGGTTTAGCAATTCGGTCATTAGTGCTTCCGGGAGGTCATGGTTTCGTGACGAGTAGATAGATACTACTGTTATTGGTCTTGAGACGCAACTCTTTACAGCACTACCTCGGAGTTCCGTCCGAAAGGAAAAATGGAGGTGAGGTACGCTTTCATGAATCACGATTGCCACTCCGCCGCGTGCAGTCAAATTGGTGTGCTCTTTGCGGCGGTGTATGTCATATTGAGGGGATTCTGAAGGTGGCACTCTATCGGACTTGATCTCATGGAGGCCTATCACCAATGGATTATGGGTGGTGAATAAGGATAGTGATTCGTATTTCTTGTTTCAAAATTCCTGACTTCCACTGGAGTATTGTGCTGTTTTTCACTTTGGAGACGGTTCACACTCAGACTTTGATGATGTCGAGTGATCGCTTGATTTGCAGGAATTTTCGTGACGTTTGGGTCTTTGAGTTTGCCCAGGAGGTCTGGGTTGTAAGTGTTCGCGAGAACGTACGGCTTTGGTAGGATTGGATGTGCAGGGATTGCTGCGGTCGCGACTGTATGAGCTCTTGCAGCAGGTCAAGGGGTTATGCCTTTTGGGTTTGCTTCTTGAGTGAGCGCGCTCTTCTTCTGTGGTAGGATTTTTAAACTGCATGGGTGGTTGTGTAGACTGCTGGCTATTTGGGTCAGGTGAGGTAACTGGTTGTTTAGAGGTCTCGAGTAGGAGTTTTTCGATATAGGTTTGAAACGCTATCACCCATAAGTGTGAACGAGACAATCCAGCTCATCAGATACTGGCAACTTCAATACTCCCAGTAGCAGCTCAGCTGATCCTATGTTCCATGTTATTTTTCATATTTTCCTATGTTCCATGTTATTTTGCCCATATCATGGTCTACCGATGCGCCTCATCACGGACGACCGAGGCGAACAACGACAAGCTCGGGTCGATTACCATACCCGTCGTTAGCACGAGGGCAACTCATCTAGACCTGGTTTCCGTGCATTTGTCCTGGGAGGCTGAACGGGTCGTGAATGACTGGACGGGCGTCAATGGTTTAACTTGCAAGAGAGTGGAGACAAGAGTGTCGTTATTTTTGACGGAGCGATGGCAAGTGTGTGTTCAAAAGAAACCTTCGTGGTTGATGTATTTCCACGTACGTGTCCATTTCAAATAAAAACCTTACGAAATATGTTCACATTTACCGCAAATCACGTATATCCTATACAGCGGAGTCATATTTATTCCGTATTTACTAGTGAACCTTTACAGCGCCTCGTTTCATTTGATCGAAAACTTCTTTGTTGATGATGATAATGTTTGAAGGAAAAAAAAACATGGGCGTAATATCACATTAGATCCAGTTAACGTAATCAAAAGGTAAAGAGTAAAACAGACAGAATATTCAGATGGAAAATTGGAAAGGAAAATCTCCCTGGTAGGACACGCTGTTGGTGTTTGATTATAGTCCTTCTATAGTCATTAAAAAAATCGTATTTTCCTATAACTTCGCGATCCCATCCATTTTTGTTTACTCTACCTACATGTATGTTAATTGAATTTCTTTTCAATATTCCATCCATGCTTTTTCCTTTTTTTTTGTTCGAGACGACAAAATCGTTAACAATTAACTGAAATCAATCTTGTCTCACTTGATTATGAACAATGCAGGAAGGACAAACGGGCAAATGTGCCTCGTGTGTTCTTCAACGGCAAGACACCGCCTTTGTCAGCCAACACACTGACATCACCACCAACACGTACATCACCACAACGGACATCTGTCACTCACTGTATCATCCCCACTGTACGCAACACCAACACCTCCAACACCATCACTACCAAGATTTGGCACTCCTTGCCCCGATCTCGCAAACCGAACGTTAGCGAAGCATTGCAGATGAATATCCGTACACTTATTACGTCCCCAAAAGCAAATGAAAAGGATGGCAAGTTTCCGTGCAAACGACATGGATTTGTCGATGTCTCAGCTCTTAAAACGTATAAGAAAGCATTCAGGGAGGTTCCAACTAGCAAATAGGATTAGGGTAGCATTGCATAACAGATCACCGCGGTGCCCAACATCGCCAATTTGAATACTAATCTTAGTAGACAACTATGAAGATTTTGATAATTGATGCACTTGTATGATCTTCACGCTCATTTCAGCCTGAACAGTGATATAAGAAAATAGATAAAATGTAGGTTAATCAAACAACGAACGGATAACGTTTCTCAACACATTTAAAATAATTCAAATGATGTCTGAGGAAATCATTTAACAAAATAAATTTAAGGGACATAGTTCAAAATCCAAATCCTTATTATTAATATTGATTCATTGTACGAAAAGTGTGGTTTGTTTCTATGTATTCGACTACCCGTTAACAAAATTGCTCGCGTTATCCTACACATAAAATTAACGCTCGATTTATCATGGCTAAAAAGATGAATAGAATTGGAAAACATTAGATTTGTTTGCGTAACAAATAACCAACAGAATCAATTACACCTCAAAATAAATAATACAGGCAGACACCAGTATCGGATTTCATGCCCTTTTGTTACCAGGCGCGTGGCCAGAATATCCGCAGGAGAGAAGCGGACATTATTTATTCATAAAATGTTTTTTTATCTGACTCATCAGACTTCCCATAAGATAAGCAAAATCGGACCTCAAGTCGGATGAGGGTACTTCTTCCGCCAAATGTTAGATCCAAGATTTGTTGACTACACTTCACATCATGTTTAGATCAGCCTCCGACTGTAAACTATTTCTAGATGGAGTATGGGGGTAAAGTGACTTAATTGCTTTGGCTAAAATAGGCAAACGCGCATAAGTGTACAAATGAATCATTCTCTGACATTCAAGATATCCGATATTCGAGACTTAAGAATACAAAAAAATTGTGGCGAGTTGCAAAAGTTCAGCGTCCAAAGAAAGTTTTATCTCATGAACGCAAGCGATAGGTATAAGTAAAAATTCTTGCGAACAGGTTTAAGGATTAAAAATGTACAAAGTCATCACTTGCTCGTCCGTCGACCATACTGTTATGATGACTTCAAATTGGATAAATTCTGGAACGAAAACCTACTCGAGGATTCCATCGATTTCTGATTTGTAATTTTTATTTATGTTACCCACTGCAACAAAAATAATCATCAATAGATAAAAAATATCGATAACTCATTTTTTGCATTTTGTTGCAGAAAAATTGAGTAAAAAACAACTTTTATTGGGAAAAAAGTGAAGAATCTAAATTTTTCATCAGTTTTGAATTCAATATCTTGATTTGTTTGAAATTTGTCTATCTCATCATGATATCTATTGTTGGGCTTCAAATCATCGTCCACATAACATATATAATAAATTAACAAATTCAAACTTTTTGAAGGTTATCACCCTCATAACACTTGTGTTATATGAAATATCTCTACAGCAGCAGGGCAGTAATGCTGTTGAAACTGCAGTAGCAATATGTGATACACGAGGTAGCAGATACAGACGTGAGGCCGAATCCACATGCGGAAAGGTTAATGGCCGACGTCAAACTACACCTCTCATACACTTCATTTATCATGTGCTGGCTAATTACTTATAATTGGTATCCAAGTGGTATTTTGCACGATTAAAAGTTTTTGATTGAAGCTCAACGGATCCTAACCTGTCGCAGGTAAGCCACCGCTGATTGATGGTTACGTTATACCCGCTCTTCAATTATTTTACAATCCAATACTTCTCTAATTAGTATTGCCGGTACAAAATTGGTATCGTATGGATCGTTTTTATAAGATACCATAGCATTATCATTTGAGTTACTGGGAGAAAATGGAGCAGAGCAGTACTCAAAATACCTTTTCATATTATGAACTCTTGATATGTGCATTCGCTTTCATGGATATAACTGCATTGAATTCAAAATCATCGGTTTGATATCTGTTCATGGTAGCGCTGATACAATGTATCATCACTATTGAACTGTGTGTTCCATACTGTTATATCGAGGTCACATTCATGAATAATAAACATTCGTGGTCCATTCATCAGATATATTTCTTGAAGTATATAATGGTATTCATTGAAAAACATGCCAGAGGCATCAAGGAAAATATCGTCATGAAAAATCTACTAGGACGTAATAGTAAATTTGATACAAAGCTATAACAAGTAGAACTTCTAGCTAACCGTCAGGGTTAGGTAGGCAAGTCAAGTGAGGAAGCTATATTACAAATATCCATTATATATGGAGGACATTCATAATTTCTTCCTCGCCACCGGCCTAACAATGAGGAGCGCATCGCTAGTGCAGATTGCAATAAGGATGTTGTTGATGGAACCCATTACTCTATGATACATTTTAAAGCTCCAAGAAATAGTTCTTCAATGAGTTACGTTGTGATAGTTGCGTCGTCATAAGTCAAATTTTGCCAAGATCTAAAATAATAAGTTAGAGGAAGCCCAAACGATGTATATAAGAACACATGTAGGGCTTTTTACAATGGTGAAACGACTGTATTACAGTATTAGAAGGTTAGGTACTCTAGCATGACCGCATTCTTTTGCCCTCTTGCATGCAACAGCTGATACTCATGCAATAAGGTAAACGCAAACGGATTATAGCCCTCAACAATTCGTGCAGTGTTCCTCATCTAACGTACTATAAGAAACTAGCATTGCGATAAAACCATATTTTCTTAATCTCCAGTAAGAAACAAAGTTTGCAACAACCGATTCTCTACCTCCTTCCATGCGAATGTTGAAAATGACTGAGACTTAGAAGCAATAACTGGTGTTTATATAACAGTGTCTCACTGATTATGATTATAACACTCATTCTACGATGCTCGAAGTCGATGTAATAAAATAACAGTTCATTATGTTCTTCGCGTACATAACCTTCCTTCAGATAATCCTTACATATTTATACGCGCCATGTATCAAATAATTGTAACACGTTTTATCCAACTATACCCTCCGCACACGATGTTCAAAATCCTGAAAGCCTTGAGCCTTTTGATCGATGAGTCATGCCGCCTCGGAATTTCAGTCGATGAACACGCAGGTGAGTGCGTGCTCATTGGCTGAAATCCCCGAGGACGCAACACTAGTCGATCAAAAGGCTCAAGGCTTTCGGAACTTTGAGCATCGTGTGCGGAGGCTTTTAGAGTACTAAAAGTTTAGCAATAATTCCTACCAAACATTGATATTCTCTAGGAATGAATCCATTTTCAACAGTGGACCAGCTATGAGCAACACAGTGTGTAGAACACCCTAGCGGTAAATGGTATTACATTAACTCAAACAGCTGGAAAAATTAGCACCAGAGGGCACTAACCAGAACGGTATTGAAGCTCAAAGAAGCCCCGGGGGAGGGGGGGGGGGGTTGAGGCATCAGCAATAATATTTTTTACTGTTGTTATTGGAATAATGATAACATTACTGAATAGTGAAAACCATCATGCGCACAGAATCACATTAGATCTAGTTTACTTACTCCATAGGTAAACTAGTCTAACAGATAGCGTAAATCAGATGGCAATGAAATGAAAATGTTCCTATTAATTCAACACGCAAATATGTCCATTTGCGTTAACTTTAATGACTTGTATTTAATTTAACATTTACAATACTACATCCATATGAATGCATGTCTTTCGCGTGACACGACGTAATCACAAACAATAAATCGAATATTCATGCATGTTTTTCACGTGACACGATGAAATCACGAACCATCAACCGAATATTCATGCATGTTTATCGTGTGACACGATGGAATCACAAACCATCGATGACATCTGTCAGTCTTGTATCACCACCACAGCCCTCGACACCTGCAACGCCATCGCTATCAAGATTTGGCTCTTTTGGCCCCGACGCTTGCAAACCGAACTTTAGTGAGGCAGTGCCGATGAATATCCGTACACTAGTATATCTTCCAATGCAAATGAAACAGAAGACAAGTTTACGTGCAATCGACATAGTTTTGTCGATGTTTTAGCTCAGAAAAAGAATGAGAAAGCATTCAGGGAGGATACCAACTCGAAACTGGAAAAGTTCGCACTGTACAACGGAGCACCGCAACCATTACAGCTGTGCCCTCGAAGCAACCGTCAAGGAGACGAATCAGATCTCTTTGAAGTACTGCTTCGTAAGCGGCACAGCCTCATGACCAGAGTAACGGCTTCTAACAATAAAATCCTTAGTTACAGCCTGCACTAGCGGTGCGCTCGTCAATGTTAGTACGGTGGAGGTAATTACTGTGCTCTCAAGAAGGAAGTGATATGTGTCCGTGTAAAATGGTAATTTCTGATTTTGTCCGCCCTACCCTGGCGGACTACTCAAATGTCCTGGTTAAGATGTGTTTCAAAATGTAGTACTATGCCCTCGATGATTTTAAATGAAGTTGTTCATATAATACATATCAGCTCGTTACCCTTTGAATAACAGACATTATCTAACATGAAATCAAACATCGGCAAAGTCGAATACTAATTGTATTACACAGCGATCTAGATTTTGATCATTGACTTGTACTCTTCTATGATCTACACGCTCGTCTCTGCCTGAACGAAGGCACGAGAAAAGTAGATACAAATTTAGGTTTAATTTATCATACAACATAATTTCAAAATTTCAATGCAGCATTATTAATTTGAATTGAGTGTTCGAGAAGAGTGATTTGTTTCTTTGTATTCGACTACCCATGAACAAACTTGTTCGCCATATGCTACAACTTTAATCAACGCTTGATTTATCATGGTTAAAAATATAAAACGAATTGGACAAAGTGCGATTTGTTTGTTTGACAAACAATCAGCAGAACTAGTCACACTTTACAAGTAAAATTACAAGCAGAAACCATATCAAACTTCATGCCCTTTAGTTAACAGGCGCGTAGCCAGAATACCGCAGGAGAAAAGTGGGCATTACTCTATTCATATTTTTTTTTTCGAAATCTGACTAAAATTTCTCAAAAGAAACACAAACAAAATCGGGCCTCAAGTAGGACAAAGGTGCTTCTCCCGTCAAATGTTAGATCCAAGATATGTAGAATTTTAGGTGTTTGAAAATGTGAAATGTTAATTAATGAAGGGTAATTTACCCTTATTTTGGTTACTCAAAAAGTTAATAATGAATGAGCTTCTGTGAGCGATAAGAATTCAAATATATAGTGCTTTCACTTTCAAGGCCCAATCTGACTCTAAGTTATGCTATCTTTTTCTACAAATGAGGTTGAGTATTATGGGCAAGCACCAAAAAACAGACACAAGGACAATGACAGGCTTGGTAATGAATTTCTTTGGTATTGATCCCATTTTAACTGAGGGTTGTGATCCAAAGGTAATATAGAAGGGGAAAAGAAGAAATGTATAGTAAAGAAATAGACGGCAGAAAATCTTGGTGGCGTCAATGGATCCCAGAGGGAATTATCTTGGGGGGAACTTTTGTTCAGGTTCACTGATTAGGCCCAAGTTAGTTTCCGTCTTGCCTGAAGACGGGTGTCCTCATGGCCTCAGTAGCAGGTGGGTGAAAGGCTGCACACAGAACATAGTTGGCTAACAATTTGTCACAGGGAAGATAATCACATACCATTCTGTCTGCTTCATACAGGCAGACAGATTGGGTGCATGTACTAAACAATGTTATATCACATGAGAAATAGCATACCACTAAGGTGTAGCTACCAGGAACAAAATAATGGAAGTCTTAAGCTCCCTAATGAAGGATATTACTTAAAAAGCTTTCAATATTCAAAAAATGTTGTTTACACTTTATAGGCACTATATAGCCATATCTATACAAAGGCATGGATCAGGGTAGGGTGCGACTCAGAATTAAAGATTGCTATCATGTTAGCATAATTGACAATCTTGGTAAGGCATTTGGCTTTCCAAGATTGTCTAGCTTTGTGCCTTGCAGTTGCAATCTTGCATCCAGGTATTTACAATAGTGTCTTGATGCAGAAATCTGCAACTGTATTCATTAGTCTGCTCTACACTGGGAATAGGACATATTAAACACTGTTATTCTCACCTGTCTTCTGTGGAGCAGTATCCAAGGTAAGCCCATGGTTATCTAGCCTAGCTAGTCTATCTATATATTATCCAGCAGTTAGGTATTTGGTAATTTGTTGCTATTTTGAACCTCCTTGGTCATGTTTGTATGCCAGGATTCGTAACTGCTTCAGTACACACGATCTTATGCGACCGGAAGAGTCTAGAAAAACCCCGCTCAGCTTGTTGCCAGATTCATGTAAAAATGTTTCTCTGAATTTTTGTAAAAATATTTCACTGAATCATTTATTCCATATGATTCATGTTCCATGGCTTTTAGTGCATGGGTATACATATTTATTTAGCCAAAATAAATATTTGTTGCACTGTCATTATGGTTGGGAGCTGTTTGTACTAGCTGAACGGAAATGTTGTTGCTACCTACAGAGATATGCAACAATGAGATCAAAAGATGCGATTGTTTATTCGTAATAGGGCTTGTGATGCACTTATAATGCGTTTAGTGTTATTAGGATAATGTAGGGTCAATTAAGGACCTCTACAGATTAGACAAAATCTTGGTTAGATCAGCCTCTGACTTTAAACCCCCCGTAATAGCTTTGGGCGAATTAGGCAAACGCGAACAGGTGTACAAACGAATAACTTCTCAACATTTTAGATTTCCGATGTTCGAGATTAAAAAGTATAAAAAAAGTTCAAGTTTTAAAAGTTCAGCTCCTGACGAAAGTTTATTCTCTTGAACACACTAGTTTAGATACAGGTGGAAAAATGTACAACGGAAACACTTGCTCATCCATAGACCATCCTGGGATGATAAATTCAAATTGGATGTATTCTGTAATGAAAAGATACAGGCGTATTCAGAACTCTGAGAATTTTTGATTCACATATTTTTATAACTGTTACCGACCGAAGCAAGAATTTGATTTATGATGTTAGTCGAATCTTATTGCGCCTTTCCTTCCACACTATTAAAAAATGGATCCTAACCTGTTCAAGATAAGCCGCTATTGATTTATGGTGACGTTATTCCCGTTACCCGATTATTCTACAATCAGATACTTCTCTAATTAGTATTGGCGGCAGAAAATTGGTATTGTATGTATTGATTTTATAAGATACAGGAGCATAATTTTCTCCGTTTCTGAGATATAATCGTGCTGGGCAGTAATCATATACATTTTCTTATTATGAACTCCTTAAATATATACCTTAGTTTTCATGAAAATAAATACAGCGGATTTAAGAGCATCAATATTGTACCGTGTGTTCCATATTGTTCTATCAAGGCCGCATTCAGGAATGAAAAATCTCCGTGCTTCATTTTTCAAGCATCTGCATAAAACTGTGTCCTACTGATTATAGTTATAACACTCATTATGTCACTCGAAGTTGATTTAATAGAATAACTCTTCTGTATGTTTGTTGAGTAAATAACTTTGTGTGACACAATGGAAGCATTAACAATAAAGTGGAATCGATAGTCTTATTTATTAATTATATGCATCAAAACAGACAATCTGGCAACACTTCGTCACTGCCAGTCAACACAGACATCGCTACCACCACTGGCATCACCACCAGTCATGCCACCATCACGGACATCTGTCAGTCACTGTATCACCACCACAGTACTCGACTCTTGCCACACCATCACTGAGAAGACTTGGCACTCTTGGCGCCGACGGTTGCAAACCGAACTTTAGCGATTCACTGCAGAGGCATGGACCAAGAGGGTAATGAATAGGCTGTTGACTATCCAACCAGATATTCCTTCAGAAGTACCATCAGGTATCTCACCCCACAAAGTATGAGAAGCCTGACTGGGGAGGTGAGGTAATTGAATTAATGGAGAGCATGAATGAGAGTGCATGTATCAGAGGCCTGGGCAGCAGACTAGGACTATACCCCTCTGTTACCCCTTTCATTTCTTGCTGTATGCTACGCTCAACAATACCTTCCTCCCACTACGTCTTCTTTCGTGCTCCCTAAACCCATAGATAAGCCGATACAAAGGCGCTGCCCTAATGCCAATCTGCATAGATAAGTAGAATATGTATTTGCACACTAAGTATGTCTTCCAGAACAAGTCAAACAGATGACAAGTTTCCGTGCAATTAACAAAGTTTCATCAGGGTTTTACCTCTAAAAAAGAATAAGAAAGCATTTAGGGAGGATCCCATTGGAAATTGGAAATGGAAACGTTGTTAATCAGAGCACCGCGCCAAGGGGCATCATGAAATTATTTGCATCATGGCCGTGCCCTCAGAGCAGCCGTCATGGAGACGAATCAGATCATATTAAAGTACTGCTTCGTAAAGCGGCACAGCCTCATGACCAGAGTAATGGCTTCTAACGATAGAATCCTTAAATACGCAAATACGCAATGAGTCCTATCCGTTTAAAATGGTTAATTCTAATGTGCTCTCTGATTTGATTTTTCTGACGTACCTTGGCGGATTGCTCGAATATCCCTTAAGTTAAGATCTGCTTCTACATGAAGTACTATGCCCTTCATGGTTGTGAATGAAGTTGTTCATATAACTGTTATTAGTTCATTACCATTTGAAAACAGATTTTATTGAACAAGGAATCAAACATCGGCGAATTAGAATGATAATAATTGTAGACAACTATCTAGATCTTGGTCATTGGTACCCTTGTATGATCTACAAGCTCGTCTCAGCCTGAACGGGGACAAAAGAAAATAAATAAAAATCAGGTTTAACTAAACTACGGGAGGATAACGTCTCTCAACACGTTTAACCAAAAAGCAAATTATATAATAAACCATTCAACAACCTAATCTGAGATTCAAAGTCCAGAATTCAAAGTTTTATTATTGAATTGAATTTATTGTCCAAGAAGTATGGTTTGCTTCTTTGCATTCGACGACCCATAAGCAAATTTGCCAGCGATATTATTGAGAAGATGAAACGAATTGGAAAACATCCGATTTCTTTGCAGAAATAATCACAAATTGGAAGTAATATTACAAGCAGAAACCAGTATCGGACATTGTGCCCTTTTATTAAAAGACGCGCAGCCAGAATATCCGCAGGTGAGAGGCGGACAATACTCGATTCATAGATTTTTTTTAAATCTCACTCTCAAAATTTCCCATTTGAAACACAAGCAAAATCGGACCTCAAGTTGGTGTCCTTCTCCTGGCAAATGTTAGATCTAAGACTTGTAGACTAGACTCTAAATCTTGGTTATATCAGCCTATGACTGTCAACAACCCTTAGATGAAGAATGGGCGTGAAGTAGGATATTTTCTTTGGGAGAAATATGTTAGAGCGAATAGGTGTACGGAAAATAATACTTTTCTGAAATTCAAGATTACAGATGCTCGAGTGATAAAAAATTGAGAAGATAATGGCAAGTTATAGAAGTTCACCTCCCAACGAAAGTTTAATCACTTAAACGCAATAATTTGATGTAGGTGATAACTCTCGCGTACATGTTTCAGGGAGAAATATGTTTAACGACAACACCTGCTCGTCCATAAACCTTTCTGTGATGATAAATTCAAATTGGATGTATTCTGAAATGAAAATCAATCGTAATATTGCATATTCCATTTATTTTTGGATGTACTATTCGTGAACTTGTTACCCATCAAGACAAATTCAGAATTTTGATGGGACTCAAATTTTGATATGGCATTTTTGACTTTTTTTAAATAATTTTTCCCGGACAAAAATTAATACAAAAACATAAAAGAATCCTTGATCTCCGTTTTGTGTAAATTCAGAACCTACTTCATCAGTTTAAGTCCTATTTGTTCATCTTGATAGCATGTATTTAGTCGTACTCTGGATAATCCTCCGTACTCTTAAGCATTTCAAACATATATACATAGTTTTTGCAGGCTCTCAGCCTCATATCAACTAGCTAAATTTTTTTATCAATTTCACAATGTGGGATTTAATGTCATAGCCACTGCAGGAGCGAGATGCCATTTAGGAGATCACAGCTACAGACGTAGGCCAAATCCACATGCAGGAAGGTTATCGGCTGAAATCAAACCTCATCTCACATGCACTTCAGTATAATATTGATAATAATACTTTATTGAAGCACTCGAAGGTACAATAATGATTACAGAGAACAAGTTTGGCAAAACATTCCTCACCCTACATTCAAAGATAGCACCAAAAAAACATACATGGAAACATGGACAGAGTAAAGATGAAATACGTGTTATAGATTCATAAGTTGAGTTAGTGATAAGCGCGACGGGATAAATTGTATGTCCCACTCCCACATGAATTTGGATATACCAAAACTCAAGGTTAGAGAGGTAAGCTTAATGCAATTAACCATTCGTCAGCGAACATATCAGCAACGCCTCCCAGCCTGACATCCACACACGTACAATGCGCCCACAACATGGAAAGGCAGACAGATGTCATACATTATTTCTATTGATATCGAGATCTTCCAGCACTAGCAGGATTCGGTTCACCCCGCTATCCCTCACTATTACATAAAGCCTATGGGAATGGATTATTATAATTAGTAATACGCTCCTGGAGGCTATAGGCACTTTTTCTAGCTCGTACATTAAGACAGTCAACATCATATGCAGCGAATATGAAGCTAGCACTCGTTCTTCTGGGTACACCAATAAACCTCCGGAAAATATAATTGAATGCTACTCTCAGTTTACTGATAGCGACTCGTGTTAAATTACACCACAGTGAGTTGCATTAGATAGGGTAGCAATGGGTTTTAAAGAGCTGTATATGAATATTTGTCGTGCAAAACTTACATTTCCTAACAAGCTGATTGCCAATCGCGTTTAATTTCCGAAGCTGTTTAGAAATATCAGCATTGTCACACTGGTTGTTTGTTATTAAGTGCCCTAAGTAGGGAAAACTGTCCACATAATCCAACCGAGTTCCATTTAACACATTATTCATTCGGATATGAAGCCTTTGCATATTGCGTGGTTTCACTAGCATACAAACAGATTTGCTGGTATTGGACACAATATCTAGCGTTGCGGCCACCACCTCGTATATATTTAGCACAATTTGAAGAGCATCCACACGAGGAGCCAGGATGACCATATCAAAGTGGTCGCGTTACATCTCTGCAATATTTTCCTCCCCTGTTCTAACATTCACACATTGTGAAACAAAGCTGTCAAACGGTTTCAGATTTTTAATTTTTTCCCAGAAATCGATCATCCGCCTATTAATCATTTTCTCACACAAACTAGTTGCACGTTTTTTGTCCCCATGTTTCTCACAGAAGCGCGATGCGTATTTGCAGGCGTTATTCGTTCACGGTTTCCCAGCATTTCGCCATTGCGCATAGGCCGCATCGCTGGCGTCATGCAAGACAGCAACATGCCTGGTCCAGACAAGGACTCGGTGCACACGCTCGTCTCTGCCTGAACGGGGACAAAAGAAAATTCGATAAAAATGGAGGTTAACTAAACAACAAACGATAACGTCTCTCAACACGTTTCACCAAAAAGCAAATGATATAATAAAGCACTTAACAACCTAATTTGAGGTACAAAATCCAGAATTCAAATTCTTATCATTGATTTGAATTAATTGTTCTAGAGGTGTGGTTTGTTTCTTTGCATTTGACAACCCATTAACGAATTCGCCAGCAATATTATTGATATGATAAAACGAATTGGATGACATCTGATTTATTTGCAGAAATAATTACATATATAAAGAAAATATTACAAGCAGAATCCAGTATCGGATATTGTGCCCTTCTATTAAAAGGCGCACTGGAAGAATATCCGCAGAAGAGAGAACATTACTCGATTCATAGATTTTTCTTAAATTTCACTCTTAAAACTTCCCATTGGAAACATAAGCGAAATCGAAATTCAAGTTGGTGTGCTTCTCCCATCAAATGTTGGAATACATTTGTAGACTAGACTCTAAATCTTGGTTATATCAGCATCCGACTGTAAACCACCCATAGATGGAGAAAGGGCGTAAAGTAACCTATTTCATTTGGGAGAAATATGCAAACGCGTATAGGTGTACGAAAAAGAATAATTCTCTGACATTAAAGATTACAGATGTTTGAGTTATAAAAAGTTAGGAAAAAATCATGTCTTTTTATGAAGGTTCACCTGCCAACGAAAGTTTAATCTATTAAACGCAATAATTTGATGTAGGTAATAATTCTCACGTTCATGTTCAGGAAGAAAAATGTTCAACGCCAACACTTGCTCGTCCATAGACTAAACTGTGATGATAAAGTCAATTTGGATATACCCTGTAATGAAAATCAACAGTAATATTGAGACTTCGATCTGTTCTTGATTGTATAATTTCTAGGATTGTTACCCATCAAGACAAATTTGAAACTCATGACAGCGCTCGAATAATAATAAGGCTTTTTCCAATATTTTGTTATTGTTTCTCAAATTCAAAAAATAAATTATTGAGAAAAAAACAAAGATTATAGTTTTGAACGTGTTTGAAACCGCATTCCCTAGTTTGAATAAAACGTGTTTATCTTGATATCATATATTTAGTCGTATCGAGATCGATCAGTGTAACCGTACAAGTAGATTTAAAACGTAGATACAAAGTTTTTGAAGGCTTATAGCCTCATTACTGGTAGCAGAAAAAGTTATCAAAGCCAAATATTAGGGCTTAATGTCATTGCCACCGCATGAGCAATATGCCAATTAGGAGATAACAGATACATACGTAAGGCCGAGTCCACATACAGGAAGGTTATCGTCTGATGTCAAACCTCACCTCTCATGCCTTTATTATAATAATGATAGACTTTATTGAAGGACTTGATGGTACAATAATGCTTACAGAGAACAAGTTTGACAGAACATTCCTTCCTACATTCAAATTCCGCACCAAAATAACGTACATGGGAACACAGACAAAGTACGGATGAAATACGTGACATAGATTCATAAGTTGAGTTAGTGATAAGCGCGACGGGATAAATTGTATGTACCACCCCCACATGAATATGTATATACCATAACTCAAGGTTAGAGAGGTAAGCCTAATGCACTTAACCAATCGTCAGCGAACATATCAGCGACGTCTCCCAGTTTGACATCCACACACGTACAATGCGCTCACAACATGGAAAGGCAGAAAGATGTCAAACTGTATTTCTGTTAATATCGGGATCTTCCTGCACCATCAGGATTCGGTTCCACCCATCTATCCCCCACTATTACATAAAGCCTTTAGGAAGGGATTATTAGAATTTGTAATACGCTCCTACAGGCTATTGGCACCTTTTCCAGCGCGTACCTTATAACAGTCAACATCATATGCAGCGGATACAAAGCTAGCACTCGTTCTTCTAGGTACACCTGTCAACCTCCGGAAAATATCATAGGATGCTACTCTCAATTTACTGATAGTAACTCGTGTTAATTTACACCACAGTGAATTGCATCAGATAGGGTAGCACTAGGTTTTAATGAGCTGTATTTTAATATCTTTCGTGCAAAGTTTTATTTCCTTACAAGCTGATTGTCGATCGCGTTTAATTTCCGAAGTTGTTTAGAGATATCAGCATTGTCACACTGGTTGTTTGTTATTAAGTGCCCTAAATAGGGAATACTGTCAACATAATCCAACCGCGTTCCATTTATTACATTATTCATTCGTAACTGGAACCTTTGCATAATGCGTGGTTTCACTAGCATACAAACAAATTTGCTAGTATTGTACTCAATATCTAGCGTTGCGACCTCCGCCTCGTTTATATTTAGCATAATTTGAAGAGCATCCACATGAGGAGCCATGAGGGCCATACCGTCGGCGTACAGCAGTCGCCAATATGACACCCAACACGGCTATTAGCTAAATGCTCGTGTAGGGTGTCTACACACGCATTGAATATAAGGGGGTGAAAGAAGGCCCCCTTGCCTTATCCCATTGGTTGTTCGAAACGGATTTGATAATGAAGCTCCCCACCGTACTGCACATTGTTGTTGTTGGTACCAGTGTTTTAGTAATTTACGAGGTGTGCAAGGGCTCCCCTTTCAATTAATATTTTGAACAGTGTCCAATGATCAACGCGCTCAAAGAATTTTTTATCACCAAGAAAACACAAGTACATGGGCGAACCTCTACTGACAAATATAATCATTTTTATTTTAAGATAAAAATAGCTATTTCCGTTCCATGTTGAGGCTCAAAGCCAAATTGGTTTGATGTTGTTTGGAAACATTCGCCAGGTCTGTTCTGAATCAAAATTTCAAATAGCTTTAACGGGTAAGTAGCAATTGATATTGGTCGGTAATTGCCTACATCTGTCGCACATTTTGTCGTTGTTTTTATAATAGGTTTTACAGTTACATCCATTAGTAGCTTCGGTAGGTAGTTAGACCTAAAGCAGCCAGTTAAAAAAAAGACATGACATGGAGAAATTGAATAGGACCACACTTAGAAACATCTGCTGGTTTACCATCATTCCCTACAGCTTTCCCATTTTAAAATCTCCTAACCGCTGATCTTAGTTCCCATATATTTACTTCATCATAATTATTATTCTTTTCCCGGTTAAGCGCCTCATTTACAATATTTGAGTCAGCATCGTTGTTGACACTGTTCAATATACCATCAAAGTGGTCGCGCCATATCTAAGCAATATTTCCCTCCCCTGTTATACCTTTCACACATTGAGAAACAGAGCTGTCTATCGTTTCCAGATTTTTCATTTCTTTCCAGACATCGATCATCCGCCCATTAATCATCTTTTCCCACAAGCTAGCTGCACGTAATTTGTTCTCATGTGTCTTAGAGAAGCGGAGTGCGTATTTGCAGATGTTATTCATTCGCGATTTCCCAGCATTTCGCCATTGCACATAGGCCGCAACGCTAACGTCGTGCAAGAAAGCAACATGCCAGGTCCAGCCCAGGACTCAGTGCATTCCGCGCAGCGTTTTTATCCCGAATGCTTCTCTCGCAGACACCATAACTGCTTTGCATATACACTCATAGAGCTCATCTAATTTATACATGTCAGCATATGAAAGTATATGAATCAATTCCGGTGACAGAACCACTAGCTAATTGATAAGAATTGAGCAAATAAATTAATTGTTAGCAGTGGCGTCGAACTGCCAGTTTATGGATTGAGTGGCTGCATCCAATTCTGCATGTCGTTGCATGGAGCGGCAAGTGATCAGACAGGGGCGTATATTCTCAAACATAAGCCCGCGTGACATTGTTGGCACTTGCTAGTGTGAGAACAAAGTGATCGAGTCATTTAACTGATCTCCCGTTGTGATTAAAATGAGCATGCGTGTCCTGTGGCAGGAGTGCAACATATACAAAGTCTAGTTCATTGTCCGCCAGATGTACCTGCCATTCGCTAAATGATCTGCTGCTTGGGTGGCAGTTAAAGTCCCCCATAACACAAACATGAACGTGATTCGATCCCCTCAATACATCTTCTAGTTTCTCATTATATGCTAAGACCAGCTCACCGTTCTGATGAGCTGCATATATCATATACACATTATTGAACATAATTGACATTCCTTCTATTTGCAAAGATAACAAGAGTATCCTATCATCATTGTACTGTCTTTTTTTACATTCGGACTTATTCTATCAGACCATGAGAAAGTCAATCCACCATATGGACCTCCTCTATGTATACTTTCCTCTGAATTTATTGGCGAAATGGAAAAATAATGTAAACTGCCATCACTAGATAGACTAATTGGGAGATCATGTTTGAACAGCCATGTCTTTTGTAACGCACATATATCATTATTTGCACATAACCTTTCCACAACACTTTTTGCACTATTAAATCCATAACAGATAAAATTGACCAAGCAAAGATTATCGATGAGAGATAGCATATTAGACAGCATGATTGGAAGTACACGTCGACAAACTTTTATCCGAGGACTCGCTATTCTTCGTGTTCTCGTAGAAGTTTCGTACACGGGCATCTGCGGGCCAGACATCAGGCGATTTCGGCCAACTAATTTGCATGTAGCTCGCCCTAATTTTAAACGCGGGAAAATTTCCGAGCCGCTTCAACATTTCATGAGAGAAACAGTTGTCTCCTGTTTGTCACCTTATTTAGATCAACATCTGTCGTTCGGTGATGTCGTTGTATATAGGGACATAAATGCTGCTTTTCTGTGTGGGGAAGGTCCCCACTGTAGTCTTACGACCAGTTCCAATTAGATGCTTTATTCTTTTTCTTCTTCTGACCACCTTCTGATTCTTGCCTCCTTCCAGGTCACTTTCCTTATCTTGGCAATTAGCAGCAGATACTTCGTCCGTAGGTTGTTTGTGCAGCCCAGCCGGTCCATTCATAATTTCTTGTTTGGTCGCTTCCTGTTTTGTGCATAACGCTTTTTTCGTAACTTTCGTCAAGCTAATTTCCGCCGCTACGCCCAGCAGCTCGAAAACTTCATCAGCCGGTTTGGGGGTTAGCTTTGGGGGTTGGGTAATGCGGAGTTGTTGGTTGAGAGTATGCGGTGGAGGAGGGTGAGTGGTGAAGGGTTGCGTGGATTTGGTTGTTGGCGCGGTATTTGTTGTGTTTGGTGAAGATACAGATACGCCCGTTGTGTTAACAGTCCCTGGCTGCTCCTTCGCCGTCCATTCGTTGGGTATTAGTGCCCTCCTATAAGCAGTCAAGGCTACTGCTTCCACGCGGACCATGTTTTCCTTGACGACTTCAATATCCTCTCGAATTGGCGAGACTTCTTCTTGTAAAATCTTTTGCTGCTGCTCCAGTCTATGCTTCTTCTTTAGCTCAGATTTGTTTTGTCTCTTCATTATTGCCTGTTCAACTTTTATTTTTAGTTTGACCATGCATCGTTCCGTTGCCAGGCAGCTGGAACACTTCTCCTTGGTGATATCTTCACTGACCTCCTTGCTGTCCTCCTTACCGGCCCTTCATATTTCGCGGCCGGATTAATTTTGTACAACTGGGATTCAAGCGTTATTTTGTTTGATTTAAAGTCTTTTTCAATAATGCCTAACTTTAACACGGATCCTAACCTGTCGCGGGTAAGTCGCCGCTGATTGATGGTTACGTTATTCCCGTTACCCGATTATTTTACAATCGTAAAATCCTCTTATTATATTGCCGGCAGAAAATTGTATCCTATGAATTGATTTCACAGGATGCAATGGCATTATCTTCCTATGTCACTGGGAGAAGATTGAGCTGGTCGGTACTCAAATACTTTGTCAAATGATGAGCTCTTTTGATATATGCATCAGTTTTCAGGGATATAAATACAGGGAATATAAAATCATCAGTTTGATATTGGTCATGGAAGCGCTGATATAATGCATTATCAATATGTACCGTGTAATCCATACTGTTATATCAAGGACAAATTCCTGATAACAATATTCGGGTTCCACTTTTCAAGCATATTTCTTTTAGTATATAATTGTGTTCTTTATAAAACACACCAAAGGAGTAATGAAAACAACGTCAATAAAAATCGACTAGGACATGGGAGTAAATTTAATACACAATTATATCAAGAAGGAACTTTAGCAAACCGCCAGGGTCAGTCAGGCAAGTCATATTAGGAAGCTCATATTACAAATAACCATTACATAAGTAGGACACACACATTATCTTCTTTCATCGGTGTAAAATATACCTGTCCACCGGCCTAACATTAAGGAGCGAATCGCTAGTGCAAATTGCAATATGGATATTGTTGTTAGAAGGCATTACTCTACACATGAAGCTTTATACAGCTCAACGAAATTGTACTGTAATGTGTAGCGTTGAGATAGTTGGAATGTCTTAGGTCAAATAAGCATAGATCTAGAATAATAAGTTAAGGGAAGCCCAATCTATAGGAGTATACATGTAGGACATTTTATAATGGTAAGACGACCAGAATTTAGTGTTAGAAGGTTAGCCATTCAAGCATAACCAAATTTTCTGTCCTCGTGCATGCAACAGCTGATACATACCAAACAAGCCCTCGACCATTCGTGCAGTGCTCCTCATCCATCATCATATAAGAAACAAGCATTTCTATACAACATTTTTTTCCATCTTCAGCTTGTTACAAAAGTTTGCATTAACCGATTCCTCCATGAGTCAAAAGACTGGTAACGGAGTCGTCTTCCCTTCAGTTCGTTACCGGCGCCTTCAACTAACGCGTAACATTGAAACGTGTGTATTTCAGAAAATTGTGTCGTACCAACAAACGATGTAGCTGTTCCTCTCCCACCGAGACATAGAAAGTCTTATCACCGAACTACCTCATTTGCCAACTATAACACTAATGAACGGTGTGACGTCAACTACCACACTCTTCATGACACCGTGCCGGCCAACTTCGTCGCCAGGATCCACAACGGCTTCGGCGCTCATCCCCAGGCCCAAATTCGGTATCGCCTTTTTTAAAGTTTTATGTTTTTATAAAACACGAGACCAACTCGAACAAGCGTCCTTGTCGTTTATTCCCCTAACTCGTTCATCCGTACCTACGAACAGAAGTGATTTAAATTCCTTCTGATCAGTTTTAGCTTTCATACTTTTAAACTGTACTGGCGAACCCGGTAGCAAAGAACGAGAGGGCGGAAATCGACGAGCAGGGTAGGGTTGGGTAGGGTAGGAATAGAGAAGCAGAACCTCATGCACTGCTATGTTATTCGTCACGAAGTTTTATAGTAAGTCATTACATTCAAAGAACCGCTGCATAGTTATCCACCGATGTCAATATTGGAACAGGTTCATATCGGCCCAATTCAATAAGCCAGTTAGGAAGCATCATTAATTGGACCACCCATATCAGCCTAATTTCAAATTGGATCCATCTATCTGTCCCGTTACCTTGTTTCATGGTAGCTGTTAAAGTCTCCATAGAGAAGTATTGGCGAGAGCAGTTGGTTTAGCAATTCGGTCATTAGTGCTTTCGAGAGGTCACGGTTTCGTGACAAGTAGATAGATACCGCTGTTATTGGTCTTGAGACGCATATCTTTACAGCCATAGCTTGGAGTTCCATCCGAACGGGGAAATGGAGGTGAGGTACGCTTTCATGGATCACGAGTGCCACTCCGCCGCGTGCAGTCACATTGGTGTGGCCTTTGCGGCGGTGTATGTCATATTGAAGGGATTCTGAAGGTGGCGCTCTATCGGTCTTGATCTCATGGAGGCCTATCACCAAAGGATTATGGGTGGTGAATAAGGATAGTGATACGTCTTTCTTCTTTCAAAATTCCTGACAGTTCCACTGGAGTGTTGTGCTGTTGTTCACTTTGGAAACGGTTCACACTCCGACTTTTATGATTATTATTATTATTATTAATAAATCATTTATTTCCATCGTCTAGCAATGGGTTTTCAATTTATCTTACATTAAACATAACACTTCATTATCATGTACACTATTTGGATTACCGTAATTAATAGTTCAATTGAATTCGTCGCAGCCCATCGCTAGTATGCCGCCGGTCCTTATATTATGCAACAAATTATTGATTACAATATTATAATCAATGATCAATAGATAACGTTTTTTTTTTGAGGTAAGAATCATGAATGTATGTTGTTGAGAAATCAATAATAAATGAGGTTGGGCAATCATGAATACACGGGGTGGGTAATCCACGAATACATGGGGTTGAAACAATTACGAATACATTGGGTCGGGACGGGTTGGAAATTTCGAATATATGGGGCTAGAAAATCCTGAGAACATGGGGTTGGTAAACTAACATATTGCGTTAACATATTGTTCAGATAGCTTTGAAAATTTTCAAATAAAGAAGAAGCGAATAGACAACATGAATTTTGCATAAGGAATTTACACAACACTGAATATCTGCACTTCATTACCGCAAGGAAATGATTAAATAATTGACAAGCACAATAATTCGATACTGGAGTGCAGAAGTGGGATGAACATGCTTCTGCTATAACTAGAAGATAATAAACAATATAAGTTTAGGTGACAATGATTGTATCATCAAAAATAATACGTTGATTGGTAGATATAATTCAATGAATTATAATCACATTGCAACAAATTATGCAAAAAAAAAGTCTGGCGTTGGGAAATCAATAATAAATGAGGTTGGG
>SDVV010000558.1:0-30792 GCA_016164225.1 Gammarus roeselii
CTTAACTTTGTTCTTTTCTGTAACCTGTGGCTTTAGGGTAAAGTAAGGACTTTGGATTCAATCGTGGGCTAATTTGTGTTTGGTTGCAGGAGGAGACCCGCCAGCTGCAGAGGGAAGTGTTGAGGCTAGAATCTCTTGTGACTTCATCACGAGCTGAGAGGAACAGCATCTCGCAGCAATACGCCACTCTATCGGAGCAGGTGAGAAAACAGCTCGCAGCAGTACGCCACTCAGTCGAAACAGGTGAGAGGAACAACAACTCGCAGTAGTACGCCACTCTGTCGAAGCAGGTGAAAGAAAGAGCATCTCGCAGCAGTACGCCACTCTGTCGAAGCTGGTGCGAAGGACAGCATCTCGCAGCAGTACGTCTCTGTGTCAAAGCTAACGAGAAGATGCAGACTCCGTAAAAATAGCCCGATCACTGAGGAGCTGTAGATAGCATTCCATCGAAGTCCTTTTCCACCCCCCTCAAATCTTTGAAAGTCACAGATACAGACACTAGGCCGTATCCCCCAGAAAGGGGGGTGGCCGACGGCCTGGCGCACCTCACACCCTCATACGCTCACACTCACACAACTTAACCCTTTTGTGCTAAAGGGTCCGGCCGGTAATCCCTCAACATACACTCTGGGTCACGAGTGCAGTCCGAGGATCCGTCGTCAGCAGCAGGGCCCGACAGTTTTCACTGGTTTACCCCTGCCGCGTCATAATGACCGGGCCCCCCCACCCACGACCATCCCGACAGTGAGATGTCAAGGGCGGGAAAGCACATCAGAGCAGCGTCAAAATCAATCATTCACAACCATTCTCCTCTCACGCCTGTTCATTGCACGCTCTCTCGCCACCTCCACATTCATGTCTCCTTTCCAACGCCTGTTTCACACCATCCATCCACCCAAACTTCGGTCTACCTCTAGGCCTGCGACCACTCGCCTCCGCATTCATCACCCTTTTCACCAATCTCCCTTCATCCATCCTCTCCATGTGCCCGAACCATCTCAGAACACGCGAATCCACTCTGTCCTCCAACTTCTTCACCATCCCTGTTCTGATTCGAACCACGTCGTTGGTGATCCGTTCTCTCAGCGTGACTCCAGCCATGCTCCTCAGACATTTCATCTCGAAAACATTCAACCTTTTTCTCTCTTCTGCTCTCACCCCACAAGCCTCAGCTCCGTAAAGCACAGTTGGGACAACAACACCCTCGTACCGCCTTCTCTTTGCTTCCATCTCAACGTCCTACAGCTCATTACACTCTTTGGTGCATCCAACACTTTACATCCCTCCTTCACTCGTGCCTTTACTTCAGTTTCCACTAGTTCAGTTATCTCCACATGGGAGCCCAGATACTTGAAACACGATACTTGAAACACTGAACTTCCTCCTAGTGCTCTCCATTTAGGGTGACACTAATTTTGCTCGCATCGACAGTTCTCGAGCATCTCAGTACTTTACTCTTACCCACGTTCACTCGAAGATTCCTCCTCTCACACACTCTACCAAACTCAGTCACTAGCCTACATAGCTTCTCCTCTGAATCCGCAACCAGGGCCGTATCATCAGCAAATATCAACTGGCTCAACTGCCAACTCCACCCATTCGCTTCCAACAGTTCCAAGCCACCACCCAGCACACTCGCGTTCACCTCCCTGACCACTCCATCCATGTAGAGGTTGAGCAGCTAGGGAGACATTACGCAGCTTTGTCTCAGTCCCACTTTCACTGTGAACCAATCACTCGCCTCGCATCCCACTCAGACACATGCTCGGCTGTCAGCATAGAAACTCTGCACCGCTTTCAACAGATGTCCGCCCACTCCATACACCCTCCACAGCGCTTCCCTGTCTATCCTGTCGTATGCCTTCTCCAGATCCATGAAGGCCCAGAACACATCTTTTCCTTTGGCAAGGTACTTCTCACATACCTGTCTCGCTGCAAAAATTTGATCGGTACACCCTCTACCACTCCTAAAGCCACATTGCTCCTCTCCAATTGCGCAGTCCGTACAGTCTCTAATCCTTTTGATCGGCACTCTCCCGTACAACTTACCAACAACACATAACAGACTGATACCTCTCGAGTTGCAGCATTCATTTTTTATCTCCCATGCCCTTATATAACGGAACAATGCAGGCACTGAGCCACTCAATCTGTACCACGCCTGCCACAAAACACCAGTTCAGTATCCTCACCAACCACTTGACAATCGTTACTCCACCCTTCTTCAGGCACTCGATCGCAACGCCATCCAAACCAGGGGCTTTCCCTGCTTTCATCACGTCCACCGCCTCCTGCATCTCTTCCCTGGTAATGTCCGCAAAAAGTCTTTCAACAAGTCTACCCTTGAAAGTACTAACCAATAAACTTCCCCATCCGTTCGACTAGATGAACTGTCGCTTTAATACTACCTCAAGTAAGAGTATGATCATCAACCCTTCCCTGCTTACAACCACATCACCAATGTTTCTGATAAACTGTTGTTTGCGGCAAAAAAATATCACCTACACTAGACATCACTTGCAAGGTTGTCATGCCTTCATCCCCCCACTGAATTCTCCGATCAGCACTCCTACTTGGATGGTCAACCCACCACCAGTCTACCTAGAATTCAGATGTACTCAAGAGCAACCTCTCTCTCCTATATGTATACAGATACTAGGCCTAATCCCCCAGAAAGGGGGGTGGCCGGCGACAAGGTGCACTTCACACTCCTCGCATACTCACACTCATACAACTTAGCCCTTTTGCGCTAAAGGGTCTGGCTGAAAGACCCCGCAACACACTCTACGGCTCATGAGTGCGGTCCGTGGTCAATGTCGGTAGAAGGGCCCGACAGTGTGACTGGTTTATCCCTGCCGCGTTATGATGACTGGTCCCGCCCTTCTCCCACGACTATCCCGTCCCTCAACGAGATGCCAAGGGCGTGAAAGCACATCAGGGCCGCGTCAAAAATCATCCGTTCACAATCATCCTCCACTCACGCTATTCAGTGCGCGCTCTCTCGCTACCTCCACACTCAAGACTCAGCCTCCTAATCCCTGCATTACGCCACCCACCCAAACTTCGGTCTCCTTCTGGTCCTACGTCCACTCGCCTATGCTTTCCGCACTCTTTTCCCGAATCTTCCTTCATCCATCCTCACCATGTGCTCAAACCATCTCAAAACACGCGAAACATCTATGTCCTCCTATTTCTTCACCATCCTTGCTCTAGCTCGCACCACGTCGTTATTGATCCTGTCTCTCAGCGTCACACCAGCCATGCTCCTCAAACATTTAATCTCGACGACATTCAATCTTCTTTTCTCTTCTGTTCTCATCCCTCAAATCTCAGCCCCTTAGAGCGCAGTTGGGACGACTACACCCTCATACCGCCCTCACTTTGCTTCCATCCCCAACGTGCTACAACTCATTACACTCTTCAATGCACCCAACACTTTACACCCTTTCTTCACTCGCGACTTCACTTAAATTTTCACTAGTTCAATTTTCTCCACATGGGAGTTCAGATACTGAAAACACTGAACGTCCTTCAATACCTCTCCATTTAGGAGGACACTAGTTTCACTCGCGTCGACATTCCTTGAGCATTTCCTTACTCTATTTTTACCCACGTTCACTCGAAGCTTCCTCTTCTCACACACTCTACCAAACACATCTTCTCCTGAATCTGTCACCAGTGCCGTATCATCCGCAAACAGTAATTGGCTACACTGCTAACTCCGTTCATTCGTTTCCATTAGCTGTGAGTTATGACCCAATACACTCGCATTCACATCCCTGACCACTCCATCCATGTAGATATTGAACAGCCAAGGATATATTACGCATCCTGGTTTCAAGACCCTCTTTCACTGTAACCCAATCGCTCACCTTGCTCTTCACTTTGACACATGCTCTGCTGTCAATGTAGAAACCGAACTGCTTATAACAGATTTTCGTCTACTCCATTCAAACGCAACACCCACTACAGCACTTCCCTGTCAACCCTGTCGTAGGATTTTTCCAAATCCATGAAGGCCTAGAACACATCTTTCCCTTAGCAAAGTACTTCTCAGACTTGTCTTACTGCAAAAATCTGATCAGCACACTTTCTACCCCTCCTGAAGCCACACTGTTTCTCTCCAATTGCGCTATCTGTACAGTCTGTAATCCTTTTGATTAGCACTCGCCCGTTCAACTTTCCGACTTCACATAATAAACTGATGCCTCTCGAGGTGCAGCACTCACGTTTGTCTCCCTAGCCCTTGTACAACGGAACAATGCAAGCTCTGCGCTACTCAATCGTCACTAAGCCCGCTACGAAACACAGATTCAGCAGCCTCACCAACTATTCGACAATCGTTACTTCACCCCTTTTCAGGCACTCGGTCGCAACACCATCCAAACTGGGTTTTTCCCTGCTTCCGTCACCTCTACCGCACCGCATCCTGCACCTCTTCCCTAGTAATGTCCGCAACTTGTCTCTCTCCAAAAACTGGCTTCCGTGCACCACCTCCAGGAGCAACAATGTCAGCCTTTCTGTCCTCCTCGACATTCAACAACTTGTCAAGATAATCGGCCTACCTTTTCCGTACAGCACCACTTTTCGTCAACAACTGTCCGTTTTCATCTTTCACCGCCTTCTCCTTTCAAGTCTCTCCTTTTCTCACTCTCTTAACCTCTTTCCAGAACATATTTTTGTTCTCCTTAAAACTCTGGAACAACTCTCTGCCTCACCTGGCATCAATGTCCCTTTTGGCTCTTCTCATCACTCGCTTTACCTCTCTTCTTTATTGTTGTCGTAGGCCACCACCGACTTCGCTTGCAACCACTGCTCAAAAGTGTTTCTTTTCTGCGCCACCGCCAGTTCGACCTCCTCGTTCCACCACTCGCAGCCATTCCGTCTGCATCCGCTCACACGGCGTACACCACACACATTTTTCGAACATCTCAACAAGTCATCTCTAAACGTTTCCCATTCTTCCTCCACATCCTGCAGGTCCTGTCTTCTCACATTGTTATATTCCTCCCTCAACGCCTGCTGGAACTCCTCCGCTCTTCATTTCATATTCAACTCACTCACTTTCACTACCTCTCTTCCTCCTTCCACTCGTTTGTTTCCCTTTCACCTATGCTCCACTTTTAATATTATTTCCACCAGTAGATGGTCTGGCACTTCTCCACCCTCCCCTCGCAACACCCGCACATCCAGCAGACTCCCCACCACTCTCCTCGAAATCAGCACAAAATCCATCGGTGCTCTCTCCACCAGTGCACTATGAGCTATCATCACCCATTTGTACTTGTGGATATCTCGCTTCTTGAACAGGCTGTTTCCAATGACCAGCTCTTGCTCCATGCACAGACCCATCAAGTTTTCTCCGCTGTCATTTCTACCGGGAACGCAATTCCTCTCTATCACATTTTCCACCAATGCATCTCCAATTCTCGCAATAAGGTCGCCCAGTAAAGCCGCATTGAATTGACTTCTAAAACTCTCAATACACTCGCTCAAGTCAGTCCAAAATGGCTCCCTCTCCTTCTCACTCCTCTCACTACCAGGTCCGTATGCACTCACAAATACTCATTTATTTAAGCCTAACTCAACTTTCACCCACATCAATTTTAAGAGCACATTTTTTTTCTATTCAGGAACGCTACTAGCTAGTTAATCACTCAATATCAACACCACACCATCTCGTGCCCAATCTTCCACCACGCCCGGCTTTCTTCTACTTACACTCGCCCTTACACTTCAACTTCGTCTCACTCAGCGCCAACATATCAAACTTCCTCCTCACAAACATCTCCCCAATCTCTCTCCTCTTTGCTTCATTTGTACTACAACCATGCACATCCAGCGACCTTATCAATAAAGTTCGGCGAGGCGCTCGTCTTGCCGTCTTTTAGGGAGAATTTTGCAGAGGAGGGGATTCCTAGCCCCCTCGCTATGCCCCTTATTAGTCGCCTTCTACATGTACTGCCGCGAATTTTGGGACCGCTTAAGGAACAAATTTAAGATTTCCATCTAATATTCTCCTACAACTCAAAATGTGTCGTCTGAATGGGAGCTGCCGCCGTGTGTGGGTCACCTCATGTTCGGTTATCCTCCGAAAAGTAGCTTCTGTTTCCTCAGCTGAGTTACACGCACTCGACTCAGCTCTCTTAGTTACTAATACAAATGACATCTTTGTATGCGTTCTTTTTCCACCAGTCTTTGTGCCCTCAATCCGCTTAATACTGTACCTAAGGTTTAGCATGTCTGATAAAGTGTATATTTTGAATCCTAAGTTAAAATTAAAGAAATTCAAAGTGCATAACTTTTAATGCCTTGTAAAAAGTAGAATATGGCGAACTATTGTTTTATTATGAATAAACTGCTCGGCACTATAGCTCATATTCAAAATGCGCTCCCAAATTGCTCGGCAAAGTCTTGATCTACGGTATAGGATCGCAACAGCTCTCCCGAAACACAATTTTTATATTGATGATGGTTAATTACACACCAGAAACTTGAATTCTGTTGATTTGAATGTTGCTTAAGCATAAACCACTTCTAGATTGATTATTTATTGCTTTGTGGAACCTTATACGCACAAAGAAAAAGAAACATTTATTTACATGAGTTTCATCATGATCTAGACACTTGTGGAACTTGTACGACTCCATTTTCAGCTGTGTGTGAAGTCAAATTTTCCAGCAACATGTCCTTTAGATAGGGTAGGATCTTCTTGAATCTCTTGACTAACAAGATGATTTGCTTCTGTGTTGTCTTGGAAGTCTTGCGTCCTTAGGCCTGCATCTCAATAAAACTACCTATGACGCGATTGATAAGATGTAGCTAGATGATATTTGCCCTTCTGTCTTTTCGTTCTGTGCAATGTTGAATCTTTGTACGAATTTCCGTTTTAGTACTGTTCAAGAGGGATTCTTTCCGTATTCGAGAATGATCAAAGTTTTCCGTTCACTCATGAGCCTTCTTATAGATAAGATATGTTTGATATTTTCCTGCCATGGAAAAATAGCGGATAATAGATCAATCTCCAGTGTCATTGATTGAATGCAATTACATTTGACAATATGCGAGGCGGTTCAAGCGGTCGAATTTTGCTGGATCACGGGTCCTGGGAGAGTCAGGGTAAATGCACCCGTAAATTCCGTTGCTAAACGTGCTTCTACTTGCCAAACAGGAATAAGTCACTATCCACTACCAAAATAGGTTTTCAACATCCCATTGGGACCATACAGCCACAGTTCCAGAGTGGGAAGCCAAGTTTTCCAAGAGAAAAGACTAACTATTTATCAAACACATGTGTACTCATCATGGATAATTCACACTCATCTGATGAACGCAGGCATGGGACCGTTCGTGCTACCATGTCCTTTGTGCCACCAAACAGCAATCGGCATGTAACGCCACTGTTTGAGTACAATACACGGCAGCGTAACAAGTTTTCCTAGAACCCCCCCCCCCTTGCACGCTGCAAAACTTTTTCACTAACCTCGCTCAGATGTAAAAGCAATTCGCTACTAAATAGCAGATACAGATACTAGGCCTCATCCCCCAGAAAGGGGAGTGGCCGACGGCAAGGTGCATCTCACACCCTCATACGCTCACACTCACACAACTTAGCCCTTTTCTGCTTAAGGGTCCAGCCGGTAACCCCTCAACATACACTCTGGGTCACGAGTGCAGTTCGAGGATCCGTCGTCAGCAACAGGGCCCGACAGTTTTCACTGGTTTACCCCTGCCGCGTCATAATGGCCGGGCCCCCCCAACCCACGACCATCCCGACAACGGGATGCCACGGGCAGGAAACCACATCAGAGCAGCCTTAAAATCAACCATTCACAACCATTCTCCACTCACGCCTGTTCATTGCACGCTCTCTCGCCACTTTCACATTCATTTCTCTCTTTCCCAATGCCTGCTTCACACCATCCATCCACCCAAACATCGGTCTACCTCTAGGCCTGCGACCACTCGCCTCCTCATTCATCATCCTTTTCATCAATCTCCCTTCGTCCATCCTCTCCATGGGCCCGAACCATCTCAGAACATGCGATTCCACTCTGTCCTCCAACTTCTTTAACATTCGACAATCGTTACTCCACCCTTCTTCAGGCACTCGGTCGCAACGCCATCCAAACCAGGGGCTTTCCCTGCTTTCATCACCTCCACTGCCTCCTGCACCTCTTCCCTGGTAATGTCCGTCACAAGTCTCTATCAAAAATGGTATCCGAGCACCACCACCCACAGCAACAATGTCGGCCTCTCAGTCATCCTCGACATTCAACAACTCATCAAAAAACTCGACCCACCTCTTCCGTACATCATCACTTTCCAACAACAACTGGCCGTTTTTATCTTTTACCACTTCCTCCTCTCCGTTCTCTCCGTTTCTCACCCTCTTCACCTCCTTCACCTTCTTAAATAGCAGTACAAGCTAAGTAATCCTCTGCTTTTGTAAAGCACACTGGCCTTAAAATGGTCAACATATTGAATAGCAGTACAACCTTAATAATTATCCCACCTTCCAATGCATTTTGGTATATATACCTATTAATCAAAGAGCCCAGAAACGAGGAACTATTTGAAGTGCTATCTATAAATTTTTATTTCTATTAAGAAGGAAATAAAAAATGTTATGCACCATATACCTCAGTTTAGAATTCGAAATAACTTTAATTTTGTACTGGAGTGTGATCCAATGAAAATTGATACATTTCGCGCCCAACAGGGGAGCTCACTGAAGCCTACGCCAGAGTTCCGATAAAGATGAGCCCTTTATTCTTGATGGCACAACGTCACAACCCAATGGAGGGTGAATAATGTCTCTCTTTTGTTTTTCAACTTGTTTGTTTGAAAGGGTAAATTCAAGAGCATACGCTTCTGCACTCTCAGCCAGTTCGCGAGTTGCCTCTAATTTCTCTTTGAAAGAAGTTTGAAATTGTGACCAACCATCATTAGAAATTGTGTATTTGCGATCACACCCACTCAACTGGTATTAGTTATTTAGTGTCCCTAACAATATCTCGAGCCGTGCTACCATCAGTTTGTTTTCTTATGTAAAAACAACTTCACATTATAAATGAAGCTATGCCTTTGCCTATTTGCGTTGTAGGTGGGGACGGAGTGGCAGGACCAGCAGCGCCGCCTGCAGCACTTCACCGATCTGCACGCCAAGCAGGCCACCCTCATCAACAGGCTCGGCAACAAGGTGCACAGCTAAATAGTCCCTTACAGCCTCTGTCCATTCTTCTTGTTCTCATGCATGAGGTTCCCTGCCTGAGTTTAGATCCTATGTACTTGGTCCCCGTTTCCTATCACCAATTTTTATTTTCCGATGCATACTGACTTCGGTTCAAGTGCGTTCTATCCCACTCTGTAAACCTAAACCTCTTGCTGTTTTCACGGGTGTTGTTCTCTACCCAGAGGTACACCTCGTGCATAGAAACCTCGTTGACGGTTTCTTTGCGACGCCTATTCATTTAAACTTGAATGCATTGTATTGGCCACTGCATCTGTCTTTTTCAGTGGTTGCAATGCGACGGCGATGCTGACAAGGGGTACTCGTTTTCATATTGTTTTTACTTCGATGCACGTGAGCGTAGATCAAATTAGGTGTCGAAACTAAGATAAGTTTAGATTAGAAAAATTTCAAGCGCGTTGAAGTCAAAGTCCTATGTCGAAATTGGTGTGCAGATGTTTCACTAATCTTTTGAATATATTCTTTTAACTCCTCAATCACTTCGTGAAATAATTCGTTTTCGAATGTTGATGAATGTTACTGATTGTCACTTGTCGAGGACTCGATGTCCTTCACATGTCGGTACGTCTGCTAGGTTTGGGCGCCTTGTTACTCGTCTGATACCTCCCTAACGCAACTGGTTCACAGGTCGCGCGGGGTCATGATCCAACCGGAGGGGGGTGAACACCCTATCTTCCTTTCGGACCCTTTTACTCTTCATTATCTCTTTCTCTACCCTTTCCTGGTTATGCTTTCACCTTGTTCACTCTTTTTACCTCAGTGTTTTGTTGAAACTGCATTGACTCATCTCTCTTCTCTTGACAACTTTCCTCCATAGTATTTTTTTTTCTAGTTGTTTTCTCAATTTTTTAAATATATTTTTTCATTTTTTTCCTCACTTTTTTTCACCTTACTTCAGTTTTTCCTTTCTTATAAGCCTTTCTCTTGGTTTATATATATTTTTTAATAATTACTTTCTGTTTGATAAATATATATTTTTTTTGTGCATGTTTTCTTGAATCTATACTCACCAACTATCAAGGTGGCCAAAGTAGCAAAGTTGACGACGGATAACGCTGTAAATTATATGACTGCATCAGGCCTCTGCGATGTGGTGGACCGGGGGGTGGGACAACCTTCAGCGAACCCTTTGCTGGGGTAAAGCATTTGGAAGGTCCTGCTTAACCGTCGGAATACTGTGTTGCAGGGGAAACGAACCTCACATAGCTCACAAGTGGTGCTTGTGAAAGAGCCAGAAAACACTTGCTATATGCGCTCTGAGGTGAGCGTGGGCATGATGAGGGGGCTCCTCGGAACTCTCATGGATTCTTTAATAGAAATTCAGCTAATGTTGACGACACAGACTTCTCCATTGGATATCTCTTCTGAACAACAACTATTACAACAACAACAACAACAACAACGGTTATCGCAAGATAATGACGTATCAGCGTCACCATCTGGTGGACGCTTTTAAACACCGCCATCACCCGGCGGTCTCGCCTAAATAGTGGACGTAAACCCCTTCCATCCCAGGCTGCCTGATAGAGAGATGATTAGTCAACAGCAGCCTTCCCTCACTTCTGGTGGGGTGGACTTTGGAAACAGGACACTCGACCGTAACGAGGGTGCGGTACATGCTGCTCCCGGACGAAAGCCCGAGAGAAGGTGCCGCAATCGTGTACAACCACATGAACGATACGTTGAAAATCCGAACCTAAAACAACTTAATAATATACCTGTAAAAGTTGAAGAGCACCCTACTCTCAAAACGATACAAGGAATTATATATTACAAGAACAGACCAAACCACTCTGACTACCATATTCTTACTGAACTCGTAGATCAGCAAGTCACCAACATATGCAGAGTGAAACGACGTCGAAGCAGAGTTGAGGAGAACACTGGTGTCTACATCCTCACCTTCAAGTTCTGTTCTCTGCCCCCTGATGTCCATATTGGCTGGACACAGTGCTCGGTTCGAGAATGCATCCCTAATCCCAGACGCTACTAGCACTGCCAAAAGTTTGGTCATGGAAGTGATGCCTGCCGATTGAGGAACATTAAAAGTACATGCTTCCGCTGTGGTATTGACTCCAGTGCACTAGAAAGTCTTGACACTCTAATCTAATCTTACTATGTGGTAAGGACGCGCATGGCCACCATTGTTACCGACGTGCTGATTGCGCTAATTGTTCAGAGGACCATCCTGCGTCATCACGCGAATGCTTCTATTACAGACTCGAAAAGGAGATACTCGCTGTTCAAGCTAGAGAACGCCTTTCCTACCCCGAAGCCAAGAGACAAGTAACCGCCAAATTTATCCGCCCGCTTGCTAGCTTTGCTGCAGTGATAGCGGGAGCACCTGTAACCAGGGTTCCTTCTAACTTACCACACGATGACCTTCATCCTCCTTGAAATCGAGGAAGCTCACGACGACAGTCGTTTGCACTGTCCGGAAACTCGGAAATTCCGTTGGAGAGACCTTTCTTCACTCCCACCTCGCCTAGTCCATCACTTGCTGATCGACGTGCAATGGGAGTCCCAGACCCGAATCTGGACGACGACTTGCCTTTATTGGAGGCAGCACCATATAAAGAAACGCTGCCACCTCAACGTGCTCCTCGCCAGTAACACAAGACGAAGACCCGGGATCCACCACAAACGTTTAAACCCGCCTTACTCCAAACCCAAACAAGATTACCCTTGGTAACCGCGCAGCCTAGCCAGATTACTGCTCAACTCAGATGTCATTCTGGTGTCTTTAGTAGGATACCGAATGCCCCTTCGCCTCTGCCTTTCTTAGCCGCTCCGGATTATAATCTTAAGGGAAATGCGCCGAACTCAGTATTGAGTGATACCCACCCTACCTCATCATCGCCTCAGGTCGGAGAAACTCGCTTGCCGCTTACCAGCGCTAAGCTCTCTGGCTCCGACCTGGACGATGATGATCCAAACGAAAGTGATCCTTCGTTGACTCTTAGTCGAAAGAGAAGCTCCAGCGATACTCGTCGAGCTCGGCCGACAGGCCGTGGGTGACAAAGTCTACAAAAGCGATATATAATTAGACCTTATCAACTCAAGCCTAGACCTTGAATTTATCTAACCTAAACCACAATGTCTGAAACCCTCGTCCTTCAATGAAACATTAGAGGATACCGTGCTAACTATACTGAACTATTGAAACTAACCCAAACCTATAATATCATGGTAGTTTGTCTCCAGGAAACTCTCCTGGGGCTGTACAAACCATCTTTTCCCAGTGGGTATAAAGCCCACTTTACCTCGCCCACTGCCGATGCTCGACCGGGTACTGGCCTGGCTACTATAGTAAATCAAGCAAACACACGCACTTTTATCCCTGTACAAACAACAACTCAAAAGCCCCGTTACTATTTGTAACCTATATATTTCCCCAAATTAACTAATTTCATGCGCACTTCTTACTAACCTGGCTGGTCAACTTCTTGCGCCCCACCTTCTTGTAGGTGACCTTAATGCTAAACACAGCTGATGGACGTGGAGGGCACATCGAAGAATTCTTTGTCTTCTGATATTGCGCTCCTTAATACTGGAGAACCAACACACTTTCTTACATAGACTGCCTCGTTATCGGCTATTGACTTATCCTTCTGCTCCCCAAACCTCTCCCCAGACCTTGCCTGGCAAGTGCTGGAAAAGCCCTACGGGAGTGACCACTTCCCCATCACCATCACTACTTCCCATCCTGAAGATACTTCTACCGCTCGCCGATACATAATGCGTAAAGCCAACTGACAATCGTTCACCGCTTATACAACAACACCTCTCCCACCTCAGTATATATTTCGTGACGAGATGGTAGAAAACTTTGATAGTACCCTCCTTCACGCTGCAGATCGCAGCATCCCTATAACCAAGGGAACCCCACGAAAAATTAGGACACCCTGGTGAATGACCTGTGTGAAATAACTAAATGGCAAACGAAGTGCACATTCAATCGATACGGGCGCGCCAAAGCAGCCTCAGTTAAAATTACGTTTAGACGAGAAACTGCAAAAGCACGAAATACATACTTCCTATATAGGAAAGAATCGTGGCAAAACTTCGTATCGTCCATTAATGTGATCGCGCCCATGTCTAAAGTGTGGCCCCAGGGATCATGGGAACGACCCACACCGATCCGCAAGAAGTCTCTGAACGCTTTGCAACACATTACTCCTCCGTCAGCTCTGATTCTGGGTACAGCTCTGCTTTGCGTATCACAAAGCGTACTGCAGAACAAAATGATCTGGATTTCTCCATAAACTTCTTTATACCTTACAATGAACCTATCACGGTTCACGAAATCCTTGGTGCAATTCGCACCTCCAACCCTTCAACTCCTGGTTACGATCGAATCTCCTACGAGATGCTCCGGCACCTACATCCCTCTGCACTCTCCTACTTGTCTCATTTACAACTCAGTCTGGTCTACCCATTCCTATCCCGATCGGTTGAGGGAGGTAGCGAATCTGTCTTTCCCAAAACCTGGTAAGCCTACCGATGAATGGACCAGCTACCGCCCTACAGCTCTCACCTCGTGTGTAGCGAAGGTTCTGGAGAAAATTGTGGATGCCCGACTGACCCGGAACCTAGAAGCGAACTCACTTCTCTCCCCATTACAATTCGGATTTCGAAAGATGCTAACAGCGCAGGACGCATTATTACGCGACGTGACTGATATCCAAGGGCCTTGGACCACAAGCAACACACTGTTTGCGTTTTCGTCGACCTTGAGGAAGCATATGATACAACCTGGCGTTATGGCATCCTACGAGAGATTCACCGGATGGGACTCCGGGATCACTTGGCAATTTTCATCCGGAACTTACTCCGGTGGAGAGTCTTCCGGGCCAAAACCGGCAATCACCTCTCGGACGTACATACTCAAGATGAGGGGGTCCCCCAAGGTAGCGTCTTTTCGTGTACTCTATTCGCGATTGCTATTTATGGGATCACGGGAGTGATCCCTACCTCCCTACACTGTACGTTGACGACTTGATGATATAGCTATGCATCGGCGCCAGTTGTGTCCCAACTCTAACGTAAACTACAGAGTGCAATTGCCCAGGTGGTTGCCTGGACAGAATTTCGAGGCTTTAAAAATCTAAAAGCAAAACATGTGCACTTCATATCCGTGTGTCTCGCATACACACTGAACCAGACATCAGACTTTATGGAGAAATGATTCCTTTCCTACCCACAATCCGCTTTCTAGGACTAATATTCGACCAGAAGCTAACCTGGAAGTACCACGTGCAGCAGCTTAAGGTAGACTGCTTACAGCGATTTGTCATTCTTCGGATCGCATCGCACTTCACCTGGGGTGCAGATAGAATAACATCATTACGCCTTTACCGCGCTATCATCCGGTCCAAACTGGACTATGGGAGCGTGGTCTATGGCTCCGCGAAACCAAATATTCTCTAGACGCTGGAACCAGTTCATAATCCCGCCCTTCGCGCTTGTACTGGAGCTTTCCGATCCTCCCATATTGTCAGCCTTCTTTGTGAAACTGGTGAGCGTAGTCTTGCCCTGCGAAACGAACAAAATTAACCTCCAATTTTATTACCATGTTCTTGCTCGCCCCATCTCCCCTACGTGTACCACAATATGATAGCGCTATCCCAATCTTGCTCCTTCCTCGAGCTTCTCAAAATGCATCGCGCTTCTCACTGCTGAGCTTGGACTACAGCACATCATGGTGGACCCTCTCCCGCGAGAGATGCTATTCCCATCTGTCGTTTGCCTGAAAATATGCTCTGCCCTCTCTATTTTACTGGCCGAAAGACAGATGTTGCACCTCAAAATCTTTGAGCTATTTTTATAGCCCATGCGGAGACTCATCACGCTGATAGCGTGCATATCTTCACTGATGGATCAAAAGACGACGACGCTGTGGGCTGTGCAGCGATGCTCCCCAGGTGCGTCGTCACTAGAAAACTCCCGCCATCAGCGTCAGTTTTCACTGCTGAACTCACGGCCATTGCCGATGCCCTCTTTGCGGCAGATACTCTTCCAGATGCCAATATCTCAATCTTGGTGATTCGCTCTGTGCGTTTCAAGCCCTGGAGATCTTCAACAATTGCCACCCTGTCGTTTCAGCAATCTTGCGCTTGCTTGTGCGATTGTCTTCCAGAAACAAGAACGTTCGTTTGTGCTGGGTTCTGGGCCACTATAAGGTGGTGGGCAGTGAGAGGGCAGACAAAGCGGCGCGAAGAGCTGCAGCGGCGCTTGACCCAGCAAAACAGCGTCCACTCCCATATAAATACTTTTGCCCAGCGATTAAAAGAGCTGTGCGAGATAAATGGAACATGGAATGGTATGATGTTCCTATGAAAAATAAATTGCGTACTATTAAAGACATCTCCATACCCTGGTCTCATCAAGCAACCGATCTCGACGGACTGATGTAACTCAATGCCGATTGAGAATTGGACATGGCAGACTAACGCACAGACACCTAATGGAAGCGTCGCCACCTCCCTACTTCATAGACTGTCTAGTCCCTCTAACAATAGCCCATGTCATGGCAGAGTGCTCCACATGGACGGAATTTCGACGCCATACTTCCCCAGGAGTCTGTTCCTGGACCTTCTTAATATACTCCGCCGAATGCTTACTGAGTTTCCTTGGAGACAATTCAGTGCGGAACCACTTCTCAGCTACCTTTAATAAACCGGCCTTCTAACTGAAATCTGATCTTTTGTGAATTGATCATACTTAATCTTCCTTACCGATAAACTCCCTATCCCGGAGGACCACCGTTTTCTCTGCCCGCTTTAAGTAGGATTCATTTGTGACCTCCCCCTATATCCCTAAAAACAGTAGTTGTTAAGCATGCCGTGAGTCGGAACAATCCCGTAGACTGACGATGACTTGATGCCGAGGTAGGCTGCTGGTTTGACGTTCGGTGCACTAGACAGCCTTGTCACTCTAATCTAATCCGGTACGTATCGATTTGGCAGTATGTATAGGGCTTAATTATTTTTAATATTATATGGTATTGTAGTCTTTAATTGATTTGGCTATATAGAGCGTTTTATTTTGTTTTAAAGTCACCGTTATTATTATCTATATATTTTATTACATAGTTACATGTTAGGAACATTTACATCAATCTATTTTCATCATTTCAGGAGCGGTTGCAGAGGTATACGTTCACGTATTATCAATCCGTATGACTCTGGGCAATGAAACATGTTCAAGTATATATTTATTTACATAGGAACATCTACATTTAAGGAGCATTTACGTACTAGGAACATTTACAGAATATAACCTGAAGACGTAGACATACTTTCGTCATTCACCCGACTACACACGCCAATAACGGTCTCTCCCTGCTTACGTCTCTTCCATGTTAAATCCATTTGTACATCGACATCATCATCACCCAAGACACATCGCTTCCTCTTTTTAGTGACGGTAGGTTCAACTGCAAGGGATTTTTTTGGTAATGTCTGGATGCCCATAGGCAAAAGTTGTGAACGCATCGATATTGAAGCGTATGGTTGCAATCTTACCGATATAATTTTAATATAGCGTACAGTTTGAAGCTGGCATGCTTGCACGCGAATGTTGTGTACGGTCCCAAAGTGTGTGTGTGTTTGTTTTCTGGGTATGGATATCTCTGTATTGTTCATGTCTGATTTTGGCTTGTGTCTGGTAATTGACGCCCTTGGCAGCTGATCTTGTGGCGTCGGACTCTAGCAACATTCTGTAACACTTTAGTTGCAAGCAAATGATTTCACTTTAGTAATCGTTGGCTGTTTCGCTTTTCAGTAATCCCAACTGTCCTTTCTTCGTTTAATTGTACAAGGGATGATTTTGGGGTAGTTTGAGAAGTCCATGTATTCAGCCAGAGGAGCTTTCCGCATTTTCCGCCTCAATATCATCCACACCTTTCAACTGGAGCAGCAACGAGTCGGTATGCGTCCGAGTAGATGAGCGAGACGTTGTCACCGTATTGGGGTTTCAGTGTCTCATACAAGAAGCTGTGCACCTTTGCTTTAGCTTCTGTTAGGAGCTGATGAGATATATATCTATGATACCTTAGGTAACTGAGTGCAATTTCAATTGCATAATATCTATCGCATTTGTAATGCAAGGCATACTGTATTGCAATTATTTGCGTGTCATGTTGCATAACTGCAAATTTTTATCGCTTGGCATTTGAGTTGAGTTATAGGATATTGCAAACAAAGATTTTATATGATGCATTTTTATTGCTAATTATTTTTCGAAACACATATATATTAAGGAATTACATGGATTTATCATTTATACGAGAACATAACTATTCACTCCGAAAATTCGATTAGAGTAACTTCGATTCCCCCCTCTGGCCTTATCTTGATCTGCGGTATCAGAGGCACTCGACGGCTTTTTTATCAATAATAAGCATTATTTCTCACCTGGAGGTCCCGCCTCATCATATTGGTGTAGGATTTATCATTTGGGTGTGTTTTTCTCTGGTCTATTGGGTTCTAGACTGCTACCCTTAGTACACATTTTAGATGAGACTGATACCTTTGGGAGTATTGTATGCATCACTTCAATACCTATCCTTGTAACCAAAACTTTGTTAATAATCTTCAGCAAGCTTTGTCTCAACGCTAATTTTTTAGTTATAGTTATATGTTTATGACATCGAATAGTTTTAGGATTTTTCTTACGGGCGCCGACATTCACATTCAGTATATTCCCGCAAATATCCGAAATATCCCAAATCCTCATAGCACTCAAACGTTTGGGACATGATTGTCTCTCATCATGGCTTATTTCCAATAACTTGGGAACAAAATCGGATATACATTTCACACGTAATATACTTGAAACCGTTTCATTATCTCATTTAATTATTCGGTTCCCCTCTATCGTTTTTTTCTTCACATGACGTGTCCTCGTTATCACTGTCACACGTTTCAATATCACTGGTTCTGATGACCATTCCGCGTAATGTATCCCACGTTTTAGCCAGATTTTCGTTATTTCCCTTTCGTCTGGGGTTTGGGGCTTCTCCCCCCATTTCGATTTAGTCATTTCCACCCAATCTTTATACTTTCTACGTTTGGATGTTATAGGTGGAGCATTTTTTTTACTGCTCGCACCCTGTTGAGCACTGTCTACATCATCATTTCGGAAACCCAGTTCCATTTTATTATGTTTTATCAATACGCCCTTTGCATCCTTACAGCTTGTATTTCCTTGTTCATTTTATAGATTATATTTAAGATAATGGTGTTTGTAGAGATTACGCCGAAATCCGAACGTGGAGCTTGATTTGAGTAATTTTATCTCCGCAGTGCAAATAACACATACCCTCGTATTATCCTTTATGTTAGAATATTTCCATATCAAACTTGACGACATTCTATTACACCGAAAGCAGACCGTTAACTGAACGAGTACAAATCTGAGTCCAATTTTATACATACTTTCACATGCATATACAGGATCGTAGGCATCACCTGTGCCGGTACTCTCCCGGGACCATGTAGGCATTTACACGCGTGTGCACAGTCAACAAAAATCTAGATTATAAATCACGCCCAAGCTACGTAATTAGCGATTCTTATATAAATGTACGATAACAAAACCCAAATAAAAACACATCAAAACCAAAACAAAGCGTTAACAAAACGAATTTAACAATGTCAGATACGTTAATACTTAACCTAACCAATCACACCAAGAAGTACAAATTTCATGCTTATAAATTGTAATTATTCAGGTACTAATTCGATATCCATTTCAAATCACTCCACATACCTTTTTTAAATACCACACACACACACCAGGTATACGCACATATACGCGTTGTGCCTATACGCAGGGCCGGTCACGGCATAATGTAGTCGTTTATAGGGTCGGTACCGGAACAATGTAGACACATACAATAATTATTTATGCAAAAAAGGTTGCCATTCACCACCGGATACGGTAATACCTAACCCTCTTAACCATAATTATATATTTTTCATTCAAGTTTTATGATTATGTATGATATTTAGTCATTATTTTGTGTGATGTACATATCGAATCCCTCCACACGGCTGTATTTTACGTTTTTTTTTTCTAATATCACATACCAGGTACACACATGCACGCTTTGTACGCATATGTAAGGTCGGTCATGGCACAATGTACTCGTTTTTATGATTGATACCGGCACATATCCCGGCATAATGTAGGCGTATACAGGAGTCTATACGGGCATAATGTAGACACATACACACATTTGTATGCATATATAGGGGCGGTTATCATCTGTAGCATTTTACCTCTGATCTGTGATTTTTCCATTAGAACAAAGTCACTTGCTTTTGTTACAAGATATTTAATGTAGATCAGCTTCACGGTATGTACGGTTAAAAGATTTTTCTCGTCCTATAACCTAACCTAATCTAATTTAACCAAGAATTATGTCATTGTTCGAGATTTCCTGCTTACGTATGATACTTATCTATCAATTTATGTTATATTCATATCCACTTAGCTCTACATTTTGATCTATCCTTTGCAGTTTTTAATACACTCTTCCAGTTTGTATCGAGTAATCACCCCCCCCCCCCTATTTAAACTTTGGTTGTATGAATGTTACAGGTAATTCATATTATTTTGATTTGACACAATTCTACATCACTTCTGCATGTTATTCACACCCATTGTAACCTAACCTAACCTTATGTATGCTATTCTGTCATTGATATATACATATGAAGCCCTCCACACGGTTCTTTATATAACTTACACCTAATTCTTTCTACTTTGTGGTCACTCTCGACCCATATTAGTTAGCAGAGAGGCCAGATTTTCCATCTTAGATGGTTTGAATGATACAAGTATTTCAGATTTGTATCCAGTTTCACATATACGAACACTTCGTCTCATACTAGGTCTACCACATTTACTTCAATATCTCCTGACACTACATCCTTTGACGACTTGCACGTCTGATTCGCCTTTTCTTTCCTATAATTTTCATATTCTCGACGATGACTTCGTTTCAGATGTCGCCACACATTACTCGTGAATTAATGTTTATTCAATTTTATTTATTTTTTGCACAGATTCCAGACCCTGGTTACCCCATTACTTTCGAACAAACGATGCCTCGAGCTATACCTCACCCTTCCACAACAGAATCACAAGCTTAACTGAGCAAGATCTGATTGGACTCTGATTTATGTCCTACCAATCTGTAACACATCTAGATCATTTACCCCGAGATAGGTTTATGGGCATCGTTTCACGCCTTGAAACATATTCTTCTACCGAGTTCGACAATTCGATGTTACCTCCGACTGACACGATGCTTGCAATTCAGTGCTTAAACGTTTAGTTTTAGGATAATATAAATATTTGATTAGGGATTTACGTGGTTTATTACTGTTGTATTAGTATTAATTACAGATTTTGCTGGATACATCAATACTTTCTACCACGTTGTTATGAATTTGTAACAGCATGGTTCGTACATCCAACCATTCCCATCATCACTATGTTTCAGTTTCCTCTCAAAATCCTTCATATAATATAATTGATCATATCAGTAAAGAAAATGCTTTACCTCTAACATCCAAACGTAGATAGTATAAAGATTGGGTGAAAATGACTAAATCGAAATGGGGGGAGAAGCCCCAAACCTTGGACGAAATGGAAATACCGAAAATATGGGAAAAGCATGGGATACATCACGTGGAATGGACACCAGTACCAGTGTTATTGAAACGTGTGACAGTGATACCGAGGACCCTTTATGTGAAGAAAAACCTGAAAAAGTTGAGGGGAACCGAATTATCAAATGGGATAATAAAACGGTTCCAAGTATAATAAGTGTAAAATGTATATCCGATTTTGTTTCAAAGTTATTGGAAATAAGTCATGAAGAGAGACAATCATGTCCCAAACATTTGAGTGCTAGGAGAATTAGGTATATCTCGGATATTTGCGGAAATATACTGAATGTGAATGTCGGCGCCAGTAAGAAAAAAAACTGAAACTATTCGATGCTATAAACGTGAAGGTATAATTAAAAAATTAGCTTTGAGAAAAAGCTCGCTGAAGACTATAAACAAAGTTTTGGTTACATGGATAGATTTTGAATTGATGCATACAATACTATCAAAGGTATTAGTCTGTCTAAAATGTGTACTAAGAGCAGCAGTCTATAACCCAATAGACCAGAGAAAAAACACACCCAGAGGATGAATCCTACGCCAATATGATGAGGCGGGACCTCCAGGTTAGAAATAATGCTTATCATTGATAAAGAAGCCGTCAAGTGCCTTTGCTACCGCAAATCAAGATATGCCAGAGAGGGAAGTCGGCGTTGCTCCTATCGAATTTTCGGAGTGAATAGTTAGGTTCTCGGATAAATGATAAACCCATGTAATTCCCTAACATATATGTCAGAAATGTATTATCAACAAAAAAGAATCATATGAATCTTTGTTTGCAATATCCTATAATTTACCTTGAATGCCTAGCAATGAGATGTTGCAGTTATGCAACATGACATGCAATGAATTGCAATACAGTATGCCTTGCATTACAAATGCGATAGATATTATGCAATTGAAATTGCACTCGGTTACCTAAGGTATCATAGATATATATCTCATCAGCTCCAAATAGAAGCTAAAGCAAAGGTCGACAGCTTCTTTTATGAGACACTGAAACCCCAATACGGTGACAACGTCTCGCTCATCTACTCGGACGCATACCGACTCGTTGCTGCTTCAGTTGAAAGGTGTGGATGACATTGAGGCGAAAAATGCGGAAAGCTCCTCTGGCTGAATACATGGACTTCTCAAACTACCCCAAAATCATCCCTTGTACAATTAAACGAAGAAAGGACAGTTGGGATTACTGAAAAGCGAAACAGCCAACGATTACTAAAGTTAAATCATTTGCTTGCAACTAAAGTGTTACAGAATGTTGCTAGAGTCCGACGCCACAAGATCAGCTGCCAAGGGCGTCAATTACCAGACACAAGCCAAAATCAGACATGAACAATACAGAGATATCCATACCCAGAAAACAAACACACACACACTTTGGGACCGTACACAACATTCGCGTGCAAGCATGCCAGCTTCAAACTGTACGCAATAATAAAATTATCTCTGTAAGATTGCAACCATGCGCTTCTATATCGATGCGTGCACAACTTACCTATGGGCATCCAGATATTCCCAAAAAATCCCTTGCAGTTGAACCTACCGTGACTAAAAAGAGGAAGCCTTGGGTGATGATGATGTCAATGTACAAATGGATTTTACATGGAAGAGACATAAGCAGGTAGATGCCGTCTTTGGCATGGTAGTTGGGTGAATGACGAAAGTATGTCCATGTCTTCAGGTTATATTTTGTAAATGGTCCTATTATATAAATGCTCCATATATGTAAATGTTCATATGTAAATAAATAAATATATACATGAACATGTTTCATTGCCCAGAGTCATAATTGAAAATTCGTGAGCGTATTCCTCTGCAACCGCTCCTGAAATGATGAAAATAGATCGATGTAAATGTTTCTTGTATGTAAATGTTCCTAATATGTAACTATGAAATAAAAATATATATATATTAATATAACGCTGACTTTGACGCAAAATAGAACACTATATACAGTCAAATCGTTCAAATACTACAATATCATATACAATTGAAAATTATAAAGTCCTATAAATACTGCCAAATCGATATGTACCAAGCCAGCATTTCATGCGGATATGCCAATTCAAGAAACCCTAACACCGTGGACGAACAGTAATTTATACGAACTAGCTAATCTCACCCAATGTTCCTAAGCGTATCAAAGTTTTTGCCGAGGGGGTCCCCTACTGCACGTCTAAATGTGTTCTAACAATATTCCTATCAGCAACGCGGTACGTGATTGAAGGTGCTGTAAATTGACGTGTACAGATGCAATCTGGCTAGTAGGCAGGGTCACGAGAGGAGTGCGACTCAAGATAATGTCTTTGTATGTTCTTGACGGATAGAAGTCTGGCGCTATGGTAGCGATCAGTGGTACATTCCCAAATGACTGCTCCTTATATGTAAATTTTTCTATGTAACTATGTAATGAATAGAAAAAGAATAAACTTGAACATGTTCCATTTTCCATAGTCGTACGCATTGAAAAATACGTGAAACGTGTACCTCTGCAACCGCTCCTAAAATGGCGAAAATAGATTGAGGTGAATGTTCAGTAATATGTAATAAATAGATATAAATATAATCTAAAACTTGTTTCATTGTCCACAGTCATTCGGATTGAAAATATGTGAATGTATCTGCTCCTACTATTTGATTCAAAACGCTGTGTCCTGATGAAACTCTGAAAATATCTACATAGTAGGGGAAAAGGCGGATGGATTTAATCAAATACTATTGCTTATGCTCTATATTATTTAACCACGTACATAATTCCGAATTTCACTAATACGTATTTTGGTCAACATACCTAAATTATATAACGATCGAGCAACGACATCAACGGTAAATATTTCGTTCTATAATACCATAAATAAAAATGATGGTCAAGCATTACAAAATCATTGAAAGAACAGGGATGCCTGCATACATACTAAATACCACGAAATGAAAATTATCCTATTTAAAGATAATTAAATCATACATATTCAGTCAAACCAATATGTACCAGGCTAACGTCTCATACGGATATGGCAATTAAATGAACTATACATCATACAATTATTTTTGCCCTTTACAATACCTATTTACAAACCATTGATAATCGTAGCCAAACAATATTCACCAGGGCATATGCGCTGAGCAAATCTCCAGGATATATTCGCTGAGCCGATCTCGCGCTTCTGACTACCCCCCGGTATACCCCAGGCATACTCGCTGTGCCGATCTCCAGGACGTTCTCGGCATCTCCCCCCTCCCCTATCCCCCGGGCATACTCGCTGAGATAATAGCTACTTTTGCCCACTTACAGGTTGAACATTGCAAGCACTGCGCCACTCTATCGGCACCGCACCCGGCACAAAACACAGATTCACTACCCTCACAATCGTCACTTTACCCCATTTCAGGAACTCTGTCGCAACGTCATCCAAACCAGGGACTTTCCTTGCTTTTATCACCTCTACCGCCTCCTGCACCTCTTTTGTTGTAATGTTCGCGGTACCTGAAGGACATTGACTCCAGTGCATGAGAAGGCCATGGCACTAATCTAATTAAATAATTTCATCAACAAGTTGTTGTTGCTGCTTAGCCCCGGTTTCCACCTGCGGTGGTGGAAACCGCGCCAGCGCACCGCCCAAAATCCTCGATACCCACAGACACGCGCATGTTGAGACAAAGGGAGGTGGGAGATGATGAAGGGGTGATTGGCTTAGTGGTGGGGTAGAGTGCTTTTGTTGCTTTCTTGCTATCAACAAGTCTCTCGAAACCGGCATCCGTGCACCACCACCAACAGCAAAAATTTCAACCTCTCAGACATCCTCAACATTTGGCAACTTCTCGAGATACTTTTACCACATTTTCCGTACATCACCTCTTTCCAACAACTACCGGTCGTTTTCATCTTTCACTACATCCTCCTTCCCGGTCCCCCCCCTAACTCACCTTCTTCGCCTCCTTCCAGGACATCTTCACGGCGCACACCTCACACATTTTTTCCTCATCTCAATAGCGCATCTCTAAACGCCTTCCATTCTTCCTAAACTTTCTCAGGCCCTGCCCTCTCACGCTGTCATATTCCTCCTTCAACGCCTGCTGGAACACCTCCGCTCTGCTTTCCACATTCAGTTTACTCACCTTCATTACATCTCTTCTTCCTCCAACTCATTTGATCCCCTTCCACCTCTGCTCCACTCGTAATTTTTCTTCACCAGTAAATGGTCTGACACTCCTACACCCTCCCGTTTCAACACCCGCACATCCAGAAGCCTCCCAACTACTCTCCTCAGAATAAGAACAAAACGCACCAGCGCTCTCTGCACTTCTGTATCATGGACCATCCTGTTCTTCTGGATATCTCTTTCTTTAACAAGCTGTTTTCAATCACCAGCTTCTACCCCTTGTACAACCTATCAGGTTCTCTTCACTGTAATTTCTACCAGAACCCCTCCCCCCCCTTCTAGGCTCACGGGCCGCATGGAGTCACGGCCCAACCGGGAGAGTGAATACCTTTATTTAACTTCAAACTCCTCTCTTCTTCTCCCTTCACTATAACCTATTTTTCCCTGATCCTAAATTGGATCGACTTTCAATTACCTCCTTTGCATCTTATGTTTTATTCAAATTCCCCTTAACTTGTCTCGGACTCCTTTTTAACAACTATCCCGATAGTCGTTGTAGACACACAAACACACACAAATACACACACGCATACACACACACATACTCACACATACACACACATACATACACATACATACACACCCACATACGCACGCACGCACCTGTCCTAACTATTCTCGTTTCGGGTCGTTAATAACAGCCAAGCCGTGCTCATTCATGCAATTTTTTTCTACGACATCTCCTCTTCTCTCCATTCTTGCTGTTCTCAAGCGTGAAATTTTCTACACTGAGTGCTGAGGTAAATCTCATGCATGGGATTCACATTATCGGTCTCTTCTTCATTTTCCCACTCCGCAGCTGTTGGGGCGTATGCCCCCAGCTCCTCAAGGACGACGGCGAATCCTTGGTGCTCTAGAGCAGGGTAGGCAGTGTGTTGATCCTCCTTACTGCCACATGGGGAGTGCTGGAAGACGCCTCTCCGACACGCAGGGGTTGTGGTAGCACGATTTTAACTCTCCGGTTAGAGGTCTCCTTTAGTCTCCTTCTCCGACACGCAGGGGTTTCAGGTAGCACGATTCTATCTACCCCGGCTACAGGGCCTCTACATCGGCTTTTATTTTGTTAATTCCAAGGAATTTGTGTCCATACAAATGTGCCGTTGATCAGCAATTGCTTGGTTTGTAACTTGCTAAAATTAAATTTCTACTGCACCATTAAGCTGCTGTTTTATTTATTTCGATGTTAACACCTTTCAATTTGATCTGATAATGTCAATGTATCATTTGAAAACCTTTGTTCACAGATTATCTCAATTATAATTTGTCCACGTCAGAGATGCACTTAGGTTATTCTGTTCGTTCAATTAGGAAGCCTAATTTTTCGATGAGCAGATTATCCGCACGCCTCTATCAGCTTGAATCCTGTTATTCTCTTTGACTTTCTGCCAAATTCTTATAAAAACAGTTCAAATCGTACATAATTATTCACATTTTTGAGACTCTCCCAAACAACCAAGTTTTGCTGTATCCATCACATTCAACTGAACCTTCTCAGATCCGTCAGTACCGCAGCCGCGTGCGCGAGACGGAATCCAAGGCTCGCGAAAGCAGCACGCGACTCGCCGAGGCGGAGCAGCGCGGCGAGATGGTGGCGGCGGCGCTCACTGCCGCACAGGACAGGCTTCGAGGGGAGCAGGCGCAGCACCAGTTCGACCTGACGCTAGCCACAGAGGGGCTGCAGCAGGAGAGAGACAGGTAAGAGGGGAAGTGAGGGGCTGCTGCGGGAGAGGGACAGGTACAAAGGCGATGAGGGGCTGCAGCAGGAGAGGCACAGGTACGAGGGGCGATGAGGGGCTGCGGCAGAAGAGGCACAGGTACGAGGTGCGGTGAAGGGTAGCAGCAGGAGAGGGACAGGAACGAAGGGGAGGAGAGGGGCTGCAGCAGAAAAGAGACTGATGCGGAGGGGCGGTGTGGGTTTGCAGTCGTAACGGGGCAAGTACGGGGTATGGTGAGGGGCTGTAGCTGGAAAGGGACAGGTACAGGTGGCATCGAGGGGCTGCAGCTAAAGCGGGACATATACAGGCGACGTTGAGGTGCTGCATCAGGTGCGAGTCAGGTACGAGGGACGATGATGGGCTGCTGCTGTGAAGGGACTGATACGGGGGGTAGTGAGGAAGCGGTGATGTTATTTGGCGATTAGTTTCTGCAGCTGGAAAGGAAGAGCTTACAAATTTCTAAAATTTCACTTATCTGATAGCAAGTCATTAAGTATTTTCACGTAATTCTAACACCCCGTAGCGAGGGTGTTAGAATACTGCTACCGCTGGGGCGGTTGGATGATTATTCATTTTATAGATCATTAACACTTTGTTTTAGTATTTTATTATTTCTTATTTCGTGGGCTCTATTATTTTTTCTCAGTCCTTTTTTCATAGTGATAAATTTTGCATTTGTTATTATATATATCGAGGATGGTTGAGACAAGGTGACCCAGGGAAGTGGGGTACTCGTGGAACCCGCGAGACTCGGGATAGTCGGGGTTTTGGGAACCCGGGGGACTTGGAAGATCAGGAGGACTTGGAGGGACCCACTTGGACCCTTTTGGGGCCCTTTGGGAGACCCTTCGGGACCCTCTTGAGAAACTGTAGGACCCACTTGAGTCCCCTCTGAATCCTGGAACTTATGCTCCCTCCTCCCAAATCTACGTTAAACCTACTCTGAATCTACGTTGAACCTACTCTGAATCTACGTTGAACCTACTCTGAATCTACGTTGAACCTACTCGTAATCTACGCTGCACCTACTTTGCCACTCTTCAATTGCCCTACGGGGGAGTCTGCATTAACTTCGCGTTGGGACTCCGGTGGAAAACAAAATCAAACTACTACTATTACTACCACTACCACTACTACTACTACTACTACTGCTACCGTAACCCCTGCGTGTCTTAGGAGGCGACTAAAATAGGAGCCCTGTAGCCGGGGCTTAGAATACTGCTACCGCAACCCCTGCGTGTCGTAAAAGGCAGCTAATAAGGGGCGGGGCGTGGGGCTTGGAATCCCCTTCTCTGTAAAATTTCTTCCTAACAGACGGCAAGACGAGCGGGGGAAAGAGAGCCTCACGCTTCTCCGAACCCTATTGTTAGGGTCGCTGAATGTGCTTGGTTGTAGTACGAATGAAGCAAAGAGGCGAGAGATTGGTAATACGTTTGTGAGGAGGAAGTTAGATGTGTTGGCGCTGAGTGAAACTAAGTTGAAGGGTAAGGGCGAATGTGAGTTTGGAGTGGTAAGTGGAAGAAAGTCAGGCGTGGATGAAGGTTGGGCACCAGAAGGTGTGGTCTTGCTATTAAGTTATCGACTGGCTAGTAGCGTTACTGAGTGGAAAGAGGTGTCCTCAAGATTGATATGGGTGAAAGTAAAGTTTGGCGTAGAAAAAAGGGTATTTGTGAGTGCGTACGGACCTTTTAGCGTGATAAGGGTAGAAGTAAAGTTTGGCGTAGAAAAAAGGGTATTTGTGAGTGCGTACGGACCTGGTAGCGGGAGGAGTGAGGAAGAGAGGGATCAATTTTGGACTGACCTGAGCGAGTGTATTGAGAGTTTAGGAAGTCAATTCAATGTGGTTGTACTGGGCGACCTTAATGCGAGAGTGGGCGATGCAGTAGTATAAAATGTGATAAGGAGGTATGGCGTTCCTGGTAGGAATGACAGTGGAGAAACTCTCATAGGTTTATGCATGGAGCAGGAGCTGGTAGTCGGGAACAGCCTGTTTAAGAAGAGAGACATCCACAAGTACTCATGTGTAGGGATGGCCCATGGTGAAGTGGTGAAGAGAGCGCTGATGGATTTTGTACTGATTTCGAGGAGAGTGGTGCGGAGGCTGTTGGATGTGCTGGTGGTGAAAGGAGAGGGTGGGTAAGTGTCTGACCATCTGCTGGTGGAGGGAAGATTGAGAGTGGAGCTAAGGTGGAAGGGGAACAAAAGAGTGGGAGGAGGAAGAGAGGATGTGAAAGTGAGTGAGCTAAATAAGAAAAGCAGAGCCTAGGAGTTCCAGCAGGCGTTGAGGGAGGAATTTGACAACGTGAGAGGGCAGGACCTGCAAGATGTGGAGGAAGAATGGAAGACGTTCAAAGATGCCTTGTTGAGATGTTTGAGGAATGTGTGTGGTGTGCGACGTGTGAGCGGGTGCAGACGGAAGGGCTGCGAGTGGTGGAACGAGGAGGTTAAACTGGTGGTGGCGCAGAAGAGAACAGCTTTTGAAGAGTTGCTGCAGGTGAAGTCGGTGGGGGCATATTACAACTATAAGGAGAAGAGGAAGGTGGTAAAGAGAGTGGTGAGGAGAACCAAAAAGGACGCTGATGCCAGGTGGAGCAGAGGGTTGTGCCAGAATTTTGAGAAGAACAAAAAGATGTTCTGGAAAGAGGTTAAAAGGGGGAGAAATGGAGAGACCGGAAAGGAGGAGGCGGTGAAAGATGAGAACGGCCAGTTGTTGACGGAAAGTGGTGGTGTACGGAAAAGGTGGGCAGAGTATTTTGATGAATTGTTAAATGTCAATGATGACAGAGAGGCTGACTTTGCTGCTGTTTACAAGTGTTTACAAGTGTAGGAAGACAACAAAAGGCCTATTGGCCCAAACTAGGTTGCCTTTTGATAGCAAATAGGGTTAGTTTTGGAGTAGAACGTCTAAGAGGCCTATTGGCCCAAACTAGGTTGCCTTTTGATAGCAAGAGGATTAGTTCTGAAGTAGAACGTCTAATAGAGCTTCGTGTGCCATTTCTGTTTTCTTTTATAATAACGGAAAAGGGAACGGCTTAGCTATTTATTGGCGATTCATGTAGAACTTATCAAGCCGCGACTTGAACGTTTCGATTGTATTGCTGTTTACAACCCCCGCTGGAAGTTTGTTTCATTCTTCGACAACTCTATACGTGAAGAAATTGCGTGTGATGTCGTGTGAGAAACGTTTCCCAACGATTTTGTAGCCATTGTTCCTAGTCACTTCGTTTGTACCTAGAGTGAAAAGGCTCGCTCGGTCGACGTTTTCCTTACCCTTCATGATCTTCAACATTTCTATCATGTCGCCTCTGACTCGACGTTTCTCTAGTAAATAAAGATTGAGTTCACGAAGCCTGTTTTCGTATGATTTATTCCGCAGCGAGGGGATGAGTTTGGTAGCTCTACGTTGAACCTTCTCAAGTTTAATAACGTCTTTCCTAAGAAATGGAGACCAGAATTGAACGGCTTACTTGAGATGCGGTCTAACAAATGCATTAAATAACTTGAGCATACTGTGCTGATTTTTGTACGAGATAGTGCGGGATATCATACCTAGCATTTTGTTACCTTTTTTGGCAGCATCGTTACATTGCTTGCTGCTTTTTAAGTCGTTACTAATGATGACACCTAAACCTCTCTCTTCGGTGACGGGTCTGTGGGTTGTGGTGCGCAAATGCCGGTTTTTGGAGAGAAACTGCTGCGGACATTACTAGGATAGAGGTGCAGGAGGCGGTGGAGGTAATGAAAGCAGGGAAAGATCCTGGTTTAGATGGTGTTGCGACTGAGTGCCTGAAAAATGATAGAATAACGATTGTCGAACTTTATTATTATTATTATTATTAAATCTTTTATTTCCATCGTCTAGCAATGGGTTTTCAATTAATCTTACATTAAACATAACACTTCATTATCATGTACACTATTTGGATTACCGTAATTAATAGTTCAATTGAATTCGTCGCAGCCCATCGCTAGTATGC
>SDVV010000559.1:0-30791 GCA_016164225.1 Gammarus roeselii
TGTTAAAGCACCAGCTGTTAACATGCACCAATTGCAAGTGAGCACCAATAACGAGCATGCATCATACGAGAACATGCCCCATCTGTTAAAGCACCAGCTGTTAACATGCACCAATTGCAAGTGAGCACCAATAACGAGCATGCATCATACGAGAACATGCCCCATCTGTTAAAGCACCAGCTGTTAACATGCACCAATTGTAAGTGAGCACCAATAACGAACATGCATCATACAAGAACATGCACCATCTAAAAGCATGCAGCAGCTGCAATCATGAAACAGCTGTGACCATGCACCAACTGACAAGATGTCAATCAATCGCTAAGCAATTTAATGAGTACACTTCAAAATATTGAAAATTACCATGTCTGTCGCAAAAACAGCGAACAGCAGTCAATCAGCCTAAGTACTGGAGAGGAGAATTGCAACGCCTTCAGTCGCAAAAGAAAGCAAACCACTCAAATAAACAGAAGCACCCACACGACGATGCTGCAAAAATGAATACAAAATCAGCAGACACAAATCGAAGCCATCAGCACAGTAAACTTTTCCCTTGTCGAAGTAAGTAAATATATAGAAAAATTGTAATTTACAAAATCTCCCGGTCCAGACCAAGTTCATCCCAGAATACTGAAAGAGACTAAGAACGAAATTGCCGTACATCTAGCAAACACTTTCACCCAATCTCTCACAAATGGCACTTGCTCCTCTCAATGGAAAGAGGCCAACGTCACCCCAATTTTTGAAAAAGGGGACAAAAAGTGTCCCGAAAACTTCCGACCAATTAGGCAAATTGATGGAAAGTTTGATCACGGATAAAATTACAGAATTCCTAGAATTAAATCAGTTAATAGGTAACTCTCAGCATGGCTTCAGACGCAATCGTTCATGTCTTACTAGCCTACTGCTTTTTTTTCACAAATATAATTGAAACTCACGACGCAAAATCTCCGATAAACATCATTTACCTCGACTATCAAAAGGCTTTTGACAAAGTTCCTCACAAACGCTTGGTGGGTAAATTGCACAGCATTGGTATTCGATGTGAACTCAATAACTGGATAAAATGCTTGCTCACGGACAGACGGCAGAGAGCCGTACTTAATGGAGCTTCCTCCAATTGGATTAAAGTTACAAGCGGCGTGTCCCAAGGATCTGTGTTAGGTCCAGTTCTCTTCATAATATTCATAAACGATCTCGACAGCAACGTACTCTCGAACATGAGTAAGTTTGCAGACGATACCAAGCTAGGAGGAAAAGTGCAAACCAAACTCGAGTGCGAGCAGATCCAATTAGACTTGAACAAAGTTGTTGAAGGGTCAGAAAAGGGGATAATGAAATTCAATGTCGACAAGTGTAAAGTTATGCACATGGGTCATCATAACCCTAAACACGAATATTCAATGTCCGGAAAGAAACTGAATCTGTCACCGGAGAGATCTAGGTGTTATCATTAGTGACGACTTGAAAAGCCGCAAGCAATGTAACGATGCAGCCAAACAAGGCAATAAATGTTAGGCATGATATCCCGCACAATTTCGTACATGAGTAGAAATAGTATTCGCAGGTTATACACTGCATTTTTTAGACCGCACCTTAGGTATTGCAAACAATTTAGATCTCTACAACTCATAAAATACATTTTTAAATTAGAGAAGGTTCAACGTAGAGAGCTACCAAACTAATCATTTCGCTGCGCAATAAACCGTACGAAGAGAGACTGCGCGAACTCAACCCTCTATTCGCTGGAGAAACGTAGAGTCAGAGGTGACATGATCGAAGTGTGGAAGACTATGAAGGGTAAGAAGACGTCGAGCGAGCAAGCCTTTTCACTTTAGATGCGAACGGAGTGACCAGGAGTAATGGTTACAAAATTGATGGCAAGCGTTTCACATTCGAAATCATGCGCAATTTCTTCACTTATAGGGTTGTCAAAGAATGGAACAACTTCCCGCGGAAGTTGTGAACCGCGATACAATCGAAATGTTCAAGTCACAGCTCGACAAATTCTACCAAAATCGCCGCTAAATAGCTCCCATCTTCAACACATTCACCAGTGTATTCGTGAAAAATGGTGTTCGGCATTGACAGGCATTGGCACTAGCACGGTAGAAAAGATGCCCGGCAATGGTACCTGCTCGTTGCAAAACGCTGTTCAGCAATGACACCGGTCAGCATTGGTTTAACGAGGAATAAAACTGTGACCTCAGATCAACACCGAGGGTCGGTGGCTTTCTCTTCAGGTGCTAATTTGAGCGGTTTCGAGTATCATCGTTTAGTGCCATTTCCTTCAACAAACTTCATTTCTTGATCTATTAAAACAGAAAATAGATAAGACACAAGATGCTATCTTAGACGTTCTACTTCAGAACTTATCTTCTTAATATCAAAAGGCAACCCAGTTTGGGCCAAAAGACATGTTATTATCTTCTTACACTTGTCAACACTTGTAAACTGTGACAATGCTCCTGCCACGCACGACGTGCAGCTCGTGCCAACCCACACGCCAGGACCACGCAAGAGCAGCTGTTGCCATCTCCTCCCAGGGTGCGGGCAAATGAAGTAAGGAGTGCCTCTCGGAAGAAGTATCACGACAGCACTGCAAGCACCACTACTGGAGCTCCGATACCAACGAGTCTTTAGCACGATCACAACAGGCAGCACGGGAGATCGTGCACCGCTGCATGAGCACGACAGACAGCACGGTAGATCGTGCACCGCTGCGTGAGCACACGACAGACAGCAAGGTAGATCGTGCACCGCTGCGTGAGCACGGTAGATCGTGCACCACTGCGTGATCACGACAGACAGCACGGTAGATCGTGCACCGCTGCGTGAGCACGACAGACAGCACGGTAGATCGTGCACCGCTGCGTGAGCACGACAGACAGCACGGTAGATCGTGCACCGCTGAGTGAGCACGAGACAGCATGGTAGATCGTGCACCGCTGCGTGAGCACAACAGACAGCACGGTAGATCGTGCACCACGACGTAATTCCTATTGAGAAGACGAACGCTTTTCATTACGATCGTAATTAGTGTTTTTCACGAGTTCAGAACAGGTTCCCCGTCCCGTCGATAAGTTATTTGGAGAGTTATTTGTAATCCCGTTAAGAGTTACAAATATTCTGAAGAATACACGTCCAGTGCTCTGGATGTGACACTGGACGTGTACTCTTCATGTCAAGTTGCACGACAGTGCTAGCCTATATTGCCTGTAACAGCACGGTAACCTTGCCCGCATGATTCATTTAGCAATGGAGTTGCCTTAAGCGTGTCGGAAAACATCACAATGTGGTGTCAGGAATGTCATGGCAGCGTGGCTGCTAAAGCATTGTTCTACCAGTAACTGCATAGCAGCGTGGCAGCAACAGCCCAGCCTGCCTTCAAATTTAGAGCAGCGTGGCAGCAGCAGTGCAGCCCTGCCAGTAATGTTATGGGAGCGTGGAAGCAACAGCACAACCCTTCCAGTAGTGCCATGGTAGCGTGGCAACAACAGCACAGCGCTGCCAGTAATATCAGCAGCACAGCCCCGCCAGTAATGCCCTGACGTGACAGAAACAGTACAGCCTTACAGCAATTCCATGACAGCGCGGCACAAACATCAAATCACTTTCAGTATTATCATGGCACCAACAGCACAGCCCTGCCAGTAATGCCATGGCAGCCCCAGACCTGTCAATATCATGGCAGCCTCATCACAACCCGACAGTAACGCCATGGCATGGCAGCAGCACCACCACCACCACCATCAGAGCCGAAGACAAGACTTCCGGTCGCTTGGCTTCACAGAGACACAGCACTCTAGAGCCTATTATAAACCACTGGAGTGGCTGCTTGTATTGTATACGGTTACATAGAACACGCAGCGCCTCGAGAACTGATGTAATAAGGCGTGAAGGCAAAATGTTAGTCCTTGCATGGAATTAAATTCCGGTGGCTCATAAATAATGCCCAAACATTTAATAATTGATTCATTCGTTGATAGTTCTTTTCTTGTTATAACAGCTGCGCATCTTCGTTAAGGATGAGCAATTTAGTTATCAAATAAATGTATTTACAGAATTATTACTGTTAATTCGTTCAGTCATGTTCTTTGTTTCTGAAGGTCACTAAATACAGCACCCGTTCACAGATTCATTATGAAAGTAGCTGGGCACTGCTAGCAAAAGACAGCATTGCTGTGCTATGGCACAGTGCCGTGACCGTGAACATTTTTATTCAACGGTTCCAGTCATACGAGTGGGACCGGAACACTCGAGAGGACACCCGCTTTTTGTCAATAAAAACCCTGTCTTATCACTTATCATCCCCTACGACAAAAACAGTACCGAACATCATTACATCTCATACGCTATTATCCTGTTTCCAGATAGCAGACCTCCCCTCACGATCCACGGCCCTAGTAGCAACAGCCCCCCCCCCCCCTCCTCTCCACATGGTCTCGATGATACAGCTGTCAGTACAGATGAAGCCTTTCGTCGAGCGTGTAGTGATGATGGCAAGGATACGTGGCGCTGCACCGCTTGCATGCCATGCGGTGCAAGCATCTCAAGGCCAAGCACTGCAGCGCGTCCAGTTTCAAAGGAAACGAGACAAAAGGACCTAAAGCTACTTATACTTCCTATTCGCCCAGTGCCTGCTGGCGGGTAAGAAGCTATGAGGTGGTGCTGTAAGGGAGAGTAAGTTGACACGTTTCTAGCCACTGTCTACAAAACGTAAAGGGTTCCTGGACCGCCCCCTCCTCCCCTCCCCCGCAAAGTGCTTCGGACACTCGATCGAGTATCTGCGCTGTAATACTCATGATTTCATGATGTTACGTTTGCAAAATAATCAAATTGTACTAGAACATGTGCTAAGAAGACATCGTTCGCCACAGCAGAGCGATCATGTATCCCAACATCGTCAGATCATAGTAAAAAAACAGCACGATCTATCAACATAGTATAATATGATAATTCCAATTCAAGTTTTAATACTAAAAATATCTTTGCTAAACAGATAGTTCTCACAGAAGCAACGAATATCCAGCAGGTGGGCATGGTGCCATGATCGTTTGTACACAAGCACAATAGGGTCATGATGTCGGTGTTTTCAACCGCTTGCGTCTACAAGTTGTGTTGTGCTGACGGACATTGCAGCCAGTGCTACAAAGGTGGATGAGACCTGCACCTTGAGTGAACCAACATATTACACGGTAGCTACTTCCTGCAACTAGTGATGCAGCCAGCCAGTGCTACAAAGGTGGATGAGACCTGCACCTAGAGTGAACCAACATATTACACGGTAGCTACTTCCTGCAACTAGTGATGCAGCCAGCCAGTGCTACAAAGGTGGATGAGACCTGCACCTAGAGTGAACCAACATATTACACGGTAGCTACTTCCTGCAACTAGTGATGCAACTAGTGATGCAGCCAGCCAGTGCTACAAAGGTGGATGAGACCTGCACCTAGAGTGAACCAACATATTACACGGTAGCTACTTCCTGCAGCATGTGATCTACTGATGGGACGACACATAAAATTTGGCCGATACAAATACCCAAGAATTGGTCGATACCGATACTACCGATACTATAAAGGGCCGATACTTGCCGATACTTTTCCATAATTTTGATTTAATGGTTGAAGAATACATTTCCACTCTAGTAAATCTCATGCCCACAGAGATAAAAAAAGTACAATTTCACGAAAGATATTCAGTGATTGACTATCCACAAATAATTATTGATTCATAAGTCTGTTGGGCACTTTGATTTTGATACAGACTAAATAGACAGTATTCCTCAGTGAATCTTGCGGGACGTTGAGTAACAAATCACATTTTATTTTATATTATTATGTACCTATAATATGAGGGTAAATTACAAGCACGTCATGACTAACCAACTAAATAATCTATGGGCGCATGAAACGGATCCTGTGACAGCATTGGTAATAGAATGTCCGACAAAAAAAATATCGATGACGTCAATGTGAATCAAATTATAAAGAATACAGAGAAATCATACTTCACATTGTGGACCAATTTTATAAAGTATTGAACTTTGAAGTGACTTTAAATGATTCAACAGAGCATTTGAAAGACGCATGGTGTGGTGGTTAGGGAGTGAAACACTATTGAGAAAGAACACTTATGAAACGTATTTGCCACTTAATGTACACCAAATTAAATTTAGAAAATTAAACTGACTAACATGTTGAGTATTTCCAAAAATTATGCAAGTGTGTACACTGAAATTCCCAACATGTTAATTTGCCTAAATTAGTTATTACTTCTCAGAATAATTGAATTGACAATACAACCTTTCAAGAGTATGAGGTATTGTAAAGAAATTTATGTGGGTAAGTCCTACATAACTTTGATACGATTATGAACATAAACTAGATTATCCGTGTAAGTAACTCAATTCACACACAGCCTATGAATGTTGGAACTTGAAATTAGGGTGTGTATCAAATGATCGTAATAATTTTATCACAAAACTACCAATGCATAGCTAAATATTTTTTTCTTCAATATAAACTGTAATATTTTTGTTCACTTTGAAGTGCACTCAACCAGATGGAATATCATTTGAATTATTTAAAAAATTACTGTAAAAGGATGTTTTATTACACCAGTATAATTCAAAGTATCGGCCCAACAACGGCCATTTTTCACCGACACAGATATCATCAAAAATGGCAGATACCCAGAGATACTTCGGCACCTCCCTAATGTGAACCTCTTATTAGCGCACCTCACCTCTATTCTGCATACGAACTAAAATAAAACATCTCATTATAGAACTCCACAACAGGTTTTGAAGGTTGGATTCCATGTGGTGATAGCTCAAATAATGTAGGAGGAGAGATGAATAACAATAAACGCCAAATGTCAGAGAAATAACATCACAAAACACTCGTCGTCTAATCGTAATATTTAACAAGATCTCTCAAATGATGTATTGCATGCCATGATAACTTGAAAACTGACTAGTCAAAAAAAAAATCATTTATGGATCTTTCAAAATATTTTTTTTACAACTCGAAATTCAAAAGGCGTAAATAACCTTGCAAATGATTGTCAACAATAATTTTCATATTACGTATTGTTGGTCTTGATAACTCCACAACTGTGAGAGTTTTAGGGATTGAAACGAGTATATATTTGAAATACAATGCAACGCCTATTTGTGTAATTCAAATTAAAAAACATCGAATTCAAAATAAATAAATTTATTTTTCAAAAATCTCGTGTAACATTAAAAAAAACAAATGAAGAAAAGGCGGTAGATGACAGAAGGGCTCCACAAGAACATTCAAATGATGCAGAGCTCACTTTGATTACTGCAACATTCTAGGGGTCTTGGTGAAGTTTGTGAGAGCGTTACAACAGACACAGATGAATGAACAGAAGACACACACTATTTTGGAATCCGTGTTTGAACTCCTTTTGAATACACAAGACACTCGTTGTTCCGTAGAAAAAACAACGGCACTGTAAAACATTGTCTCCCCGCTGGGGTTAGAAGACATAAGTCAAGTTGAAAATATCATAGAAAGTCACCGGAAGCCAGAAAGGAAAATTAGAGTATCACGTCACCATTACATACATTTCAATCGCTCTTAACAGAATTTCAATAAAAGCCATACCTGAATATAAAAAACGTGTTCTGTAAATGTTCGATGCAGCCTGCGAGCTCCGTATGCCGAAAAAAAACCGTCCTAAAGAAACAGTTACTGCTATCGCACTACCGGCCCCGGGAATGGAGCTCAAAGCATCTTCAAGCACGTCACTGGCGAATGTTTACGTCACTCGACGAACGTTAACGTCATCCTAAGTACGTTTGCGTCACCGGACGTACGTTTACGTTACCCGACGTATGTTTACGTCACCCGATGAACGTTTAGCTACGTCACCCGATGAACGTTTAGCTACGTCACCTGACGTGCGTTTACGTCACCCAACACACGTCAATGTGCAGGCACACTAGCATGCCAAACCTGCCTGTATGTGCCCTCCATAGCAGTCGCTGTGACTCCAGCAGGGACAGGAAGGGTGTAGTCAGGGAGTAATAGTAGTTGCTTCTGTGTTCCACCGGAGCCTCAGCGTGAAGTCACTGCAGGCTCCTCCGTAGGACGTGAAGATCCGTGAGTTCTGTTGGGTTGCACGTGCGCGCGGCGAATTCAAACTTCAACTTGGGTATTCAGCAGGGTAGTGAGCGGGGAACATTCAGACAAGAGTATTTTTAAACAGTCCTCAAGTCCGGTGTGTTTTCCGAACCCGATTTATTTTCCTGTAGGCCGTTTCTGTGAGCAGGCGTAGCAGGGAAGGCTCATGAAGGCTCGTCGGGCTACTGCGAGTCCATCACAGTCTATAAGTAAGTGTTTCACACTGATCACCGCCTGGTAGCAACAGGGGAACGGTGGCGCATCCGGTCACATGTCGACATCCATCAGGTCGTTGTGAGTTATCCAAGTGTGTCCCGTGCACAAGCGGTTAATGAACACTTGGTCTCTTCTATTGGAAAACTTTGTTCCATTCTCCTACTGATGGTTTAACTGCAAGCATTTTTTATCCACTCTGTTGCCACGAGTGGTTCCATCGAGATGTTATACGCGAATTGATGATTGGAAACCAGTCTCGGTAATGTATGGAAATAAATAGTTCTTGGTGGGAAGACGCCTGTTTAGCACGAGAATCTGCGCTCTCGTTGCCTCTTATTCCTACGTGCCCAGGGATCCAGCAGAATTCAGTCGCTTGACCAGTTACGGACATCGTGAATAGGGCGTGCTGCATTTTACGAAGTGCAGGGTGTTCATATTGCAGGTTTTCCAGCTGAGTGAGGGCGCTCAGACTGTCCGAAAATACGACGTATTTTGGGAGGTGGCCAGTTTCAGTTTTGGCAATACAGATGGCTAGATTGAGTACGTACAGCTTTGCAGATAATACAGAGGCCTCTTGGGGTAGGGTTGCCCAACGTGTGGGTCTCCTCGCACACGGCGGCGGCTTCCACTCCGTCAGCTGTTTTGGAGCCGTCGGTGCATATGTGGCGGTGCTCCAAGTATTGCTCCTTAAGTAGTCTTGAAAATTCTCGGCAGTACGTGTTTGTTGGGAGTAGTTTCTTTAGGGTACACTTGCAATTCTCGGTTGACCAGCGGTGGTCTGATCATCCACGTTGGTGTATTGAATTGAAAAATTCGATAGGTGAATGAAAGCTTGATAGCCTTGTGATTGATGTTGAGCGAGGTTAGTAGGTTGTTCACGCGTATCGAAATAGGTGGGCATAGATTCTCCTTTGCCGCAAATAAGCGTTTTTTTCGGAGATGTTGGTGACGTCGCTAAGTGCTGGGTTGTTGATAAGGCATCTAGTCTTGAAATAGTATTGTTGCGAGAGTTTGTCTCGCCGTAGCGGTAGTGGGAGCTTGTTAGCTAACACGTTGAGGGACTCAGCGGGAGTGGAGCGGAAAGCGCCGGTTGTGATAAGCAAAGCATTGTTGACGATGGTCGAAAGTAGTTTTGGCGGGTGATCCGTAAACAACGGCTCCGTAGTCAATGCGCGAGCGTTTTATTGCTCTGAACAACATCATGCCGGTGTCCATGTCGGCACCGAATTTCAGCGGTATTACCGATAGTATAGGTCCTGTCGCCCGTTTACAGCGAGTCACCAGGGCTGCAATGTGAGGTCGTCATGTGAGTTTAGGGTACCACACGAGGGCCAGGAATTGAATAGATTCTTCGTATACTAGAGTTGTGTTATGCAGCTTCAAGTCTGGTTTCAGATGTAAGCAGGGCACAAGGGTAGTAAAGTGCATACTTATAGTTTCAGAAGGAGAGAATTGGAATCTGTTCAAGGACGCCCAGTTTCCGACTAGGTTTAGACATTTCTGGAGTTTATGTTGAATCGTTGAGAGACTTGTGCGCCCGTAGATTATTTGTAGACCGTCTACGTATAATGATGAGAGGAGTCTTCCATCACGCGGAAGAATGTCGGCTAGCTGGTCTATTTATTGGATAAAAAGATTGACGCTAAAGACGCTTCTCTGGAGGACTCTCATTTCTTGAGGATACGATGGTGACAGGGTGTCGCCGACTTCGACCCTGAAGGTCCGGTTTTGCAGAAATTTATAAATAAAACGTGGTAGGTGTCCTTTCAGGCCTTTGAGGTGGAGATCCTTCATGAATCCGTATTTCCAAGTAGTGTCGTATGCTTTTTAAACGTCGAATATGGACACCACGTGTTCCCCTCGGACAAAAGCCCGTCTAATGTCAGATTCCAATAGTACAAGGTGGTCCGTCGAGGAGCGGCACTTGCGGCCGCCACACTGGATGTTGTTGAGGCCTGCGTGCATCTCAAGGTAGTCTACAAGACGTGAGTTAATCATTTTTTCCATAGTCTTACAGAGGACGGTGAGTCACCGTGGAATTTCCCGGGTTTGGGTATTGGGATAATTACAGATTCCCACCATTGACCGGGAAAATGAGTTTGAATACAGAGTGTTGAACACTTTTTGACAAGTGCTCACGGGCGTCATCTGGAAGATTCTTGATCATGTTGATTAGCACCCGGTCTGGCCCAGGTGAAGTTCCTGGTTAACTCGTCCTGGACGTTCCTGGTTAACTCGTCGACGCGGTTGTCTCTCCGGTTATCTTCGGCTTTGGCGACGCAGGTCATCTTGGAGAGGATTGACGTTTTTGGCCGTTGGAATCATGGTTGTCATCGCTCTGGAGGGGATGCTGGTCACTCCTAAATGGGGTTTCGTTCTACTTCCCGTCGGCCCCTGGTTCGTGCCAATGGCCTGGGAGCTCTCTTTAGAAGGCCTCTTGATCGGCTTCACCGATTTCAAATGACGTTAAATGTAAAGTATCGAAAACAATGCAAGCAAACCTGCAGTTTCAAGTCCCAGCACAAACTAGAGGCCAACCTGTACTATCAGTTGATAATATGTTCGTTTTTGATGCGAATTCCCTAGTCAGGGAATCACCACCAGAAGGATGCCAGCAGCAATCTTGGGGTCCAAACGACGCCAATCACCAAACGTGCTTCGATCACACAGCTGCAGCAAGGAGACAGAAATGATGCCGGACGCGATCGTGATGGCTGTGATGTGGAATTGGTTTAAGTTGTGTAACTCATTTTAACTGTCTGTAATGAGGGCCTTCAAGCGAATCGGCAGGAAATAGATGATGTGATGAACTTTTGCACGGCCGATGAACAAATGCACAGACGATGAAAAAATGCACAGACTAAGAACAAATGCACAGACGATGAACAGATGCACGCACAGACGATGAACAGATGCACAGACGATGAACAGATGCACAGACGATGAACAGATGCACAGACGATGAACAAATGCACAGCCGATGAACAGATGCACGCACAGACGATGAACAGATGCACAGACGATGAACAAATACACAACCAATGAACAGATGCTTTGACGAAGAAAAAGTGCACAGCCGATTAATAAATGTACAAAAGATAAAGAAATGCTCAGTTGTTACACAAACGCTCAGCCGTTAACAAATGCTCAGCCGTTACACAAATGCTCAGCTGTTACAACAGCCACAAATGCTAAGCCGATACACAAATGCTCAGCCCTTGCACAAACGCTCAGCCGTTACACAAATGCTCAGCCGTTACACAAATGCTCAGCCGTTACACAAATGCTCAGCCGTACACAAATGCTCAGCCGTACACAAATGCTCAGCCGTCACACAAATGCTCGGCAGTAATACAAATGCTCAGTCGTTACACCACGGATGTTGTGCTGTTACAGAAGTGACAGCTGATCAATAGATAGGCCTACAGCGCCGCGCAGCACGAGCGACAGCTTCTTGCTCAAATAACGACGTCGTTGCTCAAGACGAGCGTGAATATGCGTCCTGCATTTTGAGTATTTCAAACAGCGTACTTTAGTAACCAATTGAGCGCAAGAGGTTCGAGAAAAACAAAAGTAATGTTAGTGAAAAGAGTGCTTCAAAATGAAGTAAAGGTAAAGAAATATCCGATAAGAGCGCTATGGTGAGCGTTCTGAAGATGTTCTAACCTACGAACGTCAGTCTTCTAGTAAGATAACTATAATTTTTAGACCAACGGAATCAATTACTTGTTGCTGTTCACTGCGAATATGATTGCTTCATTTGGCTCCAACAGGTAGCCTCGTGCAGCAGTGACGCAAGCAAGGCTGCAACACTCCACGTCAATGACAGCACAGGTGGTCCGGGGAAGTTGGAGACAACTGCGTTAATTAACACATGATCCCACATGATTATCCGGCCCATGGAGCTGGACGGAGACCCATGGGGGCTCCGGCTAGCCTTGAGGAGGGGGGGGGGTTAGGTGGAGAGGGCTGGCCGGAGCTCCACACCCCCGTTATGGAGAGGGTCGCTGTGACTCACCACAGAACGTCGTGTAAACTACTTTAAACAAGTATACATTACTCCAACACATTTTTCTGTTTCCACACAAATTTTCAGATTTTAAACAAAGTAACAAACCGAAAAAAAACAAAATACAGTGGGATAAAATACTTCTGGTTCAAGATGGCGTCATATTACAGTTCAAATCCCATCGATCAATATCGAATTCTCATCTGCGGCAGCACCATCTATCACAGCAAACAGATTTCAGTCACGCGCAATAGCAGTTGCCAACACGCGTAACTTGCTGCGCGACACCGCACGCACGCCCTCCTCCCGTCCCGCACGCTCTGATAACCATCACAGTAGCGCCTCAGGAGCTCTTCTGTAACAGGGCCTACACAGTAAGCCAAGACACGAAGCATAGGAAGGCCTTAGAATATGTCAGAGGCGCAGGAGGACCTAGTCATTTAGCAGAGTTATATGGGAGACCTTGTAATTTAAGTAATGCTTAGAGAGACCATGTAACTAAGCAAATGGTTGGGAGACCTTGAAATTCAGCAAAGGCTTAGGGAGACCATGTACTTTAGGAAAGGCCTAGGGAGACTTAGTCATAGAGGAAAGCCTAGGGAGATCATGTGATTCAACTAGAGCTTTGGGAGAACATGTAATTTAGTAAAAAAATTGGGAGATCATGTAATTTAGCAAAGGCTTAAAGAGATTTTGTAATTTAGTAAAGGTTTAGGGCGGTTATGAAATTTATTAAAGGTTTATGTAGACTGCAGTTTAGCAAAAGCATAGGGGGATCAGGTATAAAAAAAATTGCAAAACTTTAGGGACACGTTGTGATTTAGCGAGAGCTTAGGGGGACCTTGAAACTACTAACTGTTAGGGAGACTTTGTAATACAGCGAATGCAACGGAGGAACTTTTTCTCAGAAGCTTGAAAACTAAAATTCCCACTAATTTCTTGCACGTTTGCAAAAAAACTGAATTGATCAAAGGCTATCGGAGAGCTTGAAGGTATAACTCATCACGCAACGCGGTAGGAAAACCCTCAAATTGATCCGAGGCTTCAAGTCTGCCGGCCGCCCGAGAGTCCCTCAACTACTGTCTGGACTCTCAACACGATAAGTTCGATGTAGGCAGAGTGGACGCGAGTTCAATTTGATTTGACATTGATCAATATGAACATTAACAAAATAGCTACAACACAATGAAATAGCTATCGGTATAGGAATCTTGTGGCGGGGAGATTGGGCACCTCCTCCTCTCTGTGTCAGCCTAACTAAGCCACCCTCCTAACTAGGAGGGGAACGGCTGTATGTCAATACATACATATATATATTTATATATATATACATGCATACGGGGAAAATTGTATTTACGAAAGGCGAGGAGCAGAAAAAAATTAGACGTTTCTAAAAGGTATAAGAAGATGCTTAATAAATGGGACAGGGGTCTGAACAATTAGAAGCACAAATTCAACCATGGAGTTGGTGTTAATATATCATGTGGGAACTCCATCAACAGTTTGGGAGGGCGTGAATTCATAGTCTATTCCATTATCAATCCTCGCCAACTCGAAGAGTATTCAACATATTCCAAGAGAGACTGGTAATGTTATTTCAATAGAGATTATTAATATGAGGAAATCAACACAGTCTCCAGTGTAATCAGTTCATTATCATTAGTGTTAACATTGTCGACGTTCATTAGAGTATTCAGTTACTCAACCATTAACTAATCTGCACAGGATGCGGTCATAAGCCTACCTACTCATCCTCTATTCCCACCAAGCCGCATCGTGAGACAGGATACGATACTCACTACTAAGAACTGGCCAGCCAACACTGTAGCTTGGTTCGGTCGGGCCCGTGAGACGCGCCCTGCAACAACTCTCGCTGAATGAGGATCGCAAAGATGTGTGGCTAACGAACGTTACGGCGATCAGGGATCATTGTTCACCGAGAGCGTTCACCGCTACGCAATGTTATAACCATCAACAATCAATTGCAATGTGAACCACACGCCTGGAAGCTAGTCAATGTTTCCCCACACTAACAATTACGTTCAATGTGAACCAATAGGCTTGAATAGCTGTTCCATTCAACACCAATCCGCGATTAGTTCAGCTCGACTATTAATAGAAAACACCATCAGCTATGCATTAGTGCGTGGATCACGAGGTCGGGCAGAGCTTGTTAAATGTTACACTCGTAAGATAATATTTCGGTGTGGACCTCACTAGCCAGAACAGCTGGTAAATGTTACGCCCAGGGTACACTAACACTAGTGTTAGTGTACCACTACTGTAGTGTTAGTGTACCACTACTGTAGTGTTAGTGTACCCTGGTTACGCCTATCCGAGGCGATCCCGTTTTACAAGTATGAATGATAATTTGCAATGTAGGAGACATGAGATTTCATTGTGGACAACCAAGAAATGAGATTTAGACAAAATATGAACCAGGAGTGAAGTATAGAAAACAGCATACAATACACGGGTAAAACACAACAAGGGATTCATACTTCAAAAATCTATATATTCAGAACAATGCATGAGTTTTTAGAAAAACTATGTTTGTTCTTAGACTTCAGGGCTATGGTAAGGCTTCGTTTCTCACTGGCACAAGACGATCGAATAGTTCTAGTGAAATAACTATCGAGTTGGGCCCAGAGGGGGAGAGGGGGGGGGGGCGGTTTCAATCCCAGAAGGCAGCGTGTTGGCAGGGACTGACGCCACTGGAATCACAGACGGTGTCTCGACTTGAGATGCAAAAAGTTTTCGAGATAATTGCACCAAAATGTGTCATGTGATGCGGAACGTTTGCCGTAGTTCTCCACGTTTTGCGAGTTACTTCAAAGTTTATACGCATTTGTCAAACATCTGGCGAGGACGTCAGCGCTGGAGGTGACAGAAGCCTCGGCCTGGGCAACATCGGCTCCAACCAAGATCGACGATATGACTGACCGGGTTGCTGGTCCGGCCACCGCTGTGCAATTGTAGCGTCACCACAGCGTCAGAGGCTCTTGTTACGACATCCAACGGCAGGACTCTAAAGCCGGCCCGGTATCAAGCCCGGGCAGGGTATTTACGCTGGAATTATTTAGCCCAGAAAGTGTTTACGACGGAAACCATTCTACGGATTCATTTTAGCTGAAAAGTGTCTTCGATCGAAAGTGTTTACGAAGGAAAGATTTGCAATCGAAAACCTGTAGCCTGGAAAGAAGATTGAACATATTGTTCATTGGCATGAAACGCTTTTGCCCAGAAAGGGAATTGGGGCGAAATGGTTTAGGATGTAAAGTTGATAGCATCGAATTATTCAGGATAGAAACTATTCACGACGGATTGTTTTTAGCTGGAAGTGCTTACGATCAAATAGTCTGTTGTGGGCAACTCGATTCAGTCTAATGTATTTCAGCTCGAAAATGTTTTGGGCGGAATCTGTTTAGAACGGAAATTTTTACGCTGGAAATTATTTTATTTGGGTAAAAGGACGATAAACAAAAAAACACTATACTTCTTTCTTGTAAGGTTAGGTTAGGTTCGATTAGAGCTAAAAATATACCATCCAGCGACAACTTCCAGGGAAAATAAATTCCATCGTAGATTTTTCCGTCCTAAACACTTTTCGTTCAAAACCATTTCTGGGCCAGACTATTCGATCCTATACATAACGGTGTGAGATGATTTGGGGTAGTTTCCAGCTAAAATTCTTTCTATCATAAAATTTTCGAGGCAAAATAATTCCAGCGTAAACACTTTCGGTCCTACGGAATTCCGTGCTAAACACTTTCGGTTCTAAGTAATTATTTGAAAATGCGTCCCAGCGTGTTGAAATTCGATCGTTAACATTTTCCATCGTATCAACATTCCATCCTATATTTTTCCATGGTAAGATATTCGCTGGTAATAGCTTTCCAGCCTAAACACATTCCGTTCAAAACTTTCCATCCTAAACACTTTCGAGGCTGAATGTTTCCGTCGTAAACATGCCACCCATCAAACCCAGCAGGCCAGAGTTGGCTAGAACGAATCGATTGTTAAGTGCCCTATTCTTTAGATGAAATTTCCCTAGCATCTGAATCAAGTCTGATGACACACTTGTGGTCAACTCATTTTTATTTGAGTTGTAATGGTGAAGCTTCATATTGATTGCTCCAAGACTAGTGCTATTTGTGCAGTAAGCAAGACCAAACTTCGGGTTAATCTGGCTGCTCAGAACCCGATTAACATCAAAAAAAACGATTAATATCGAATAACAGTGATTTTTTCAATTGATTCATATTTCCACCAGAGCCTCAACGCGAGTCATAATAGGCTCCCCCGTAGGACTCGATGATCGTGCACTTCAGTAGGTTCGCACGCCTCAGCGTGCGAGAAAAACACAGCTGTTCAAGTTAGAAAAAATTGAAATTTTAGCAATGTCAAACGCACGCTGGTGCGCACTAGAAAAACGCTTAGACGGAACGGATCTCCGCTTCCAATCTTTCAGAACTTCTTTTAGAACTTCAAGAGTAATATGTACGCACGCTGGTGTGCACAGGTATTATCGTCGAGACTGGTACAAGGTTTACGGCTACGCGGACAAAGCGAGCTCCGACAGCAACGCAACACAATGTTTACAGCTACGCGGTCTAGTTTAGTAGAGGTACAATTTGTATATTCAGGTACGATTAAAGACTCAGACAAAACCAATCCCCGCCTCCAACCACTCAGAACATTAAGAATAATATGCACGTGCGCTAGTGCGCTCAGATAGTATCGTCGAAATTGCTACAAGGTCAATGGCTTCACGCATTAGATCAACTCCAACCCCAACGCGTTACAAGGTTTTATAGCCACGCAGTCCAGGTCAACCCCAGACACTACATATGGTCCGTGCAAGCACGAGCCAGCACAGACTGAAGAAAAAACACTCATTCACAAACAGGAACTCTAGCACAAAAAAAAAGCTTTATTATAATAACAGAATTGTGGATCATGAAGAAGTAAGGGCAGGTTCGTCATGGGCAGAAAAACTGCTCAGATTATTGATTTTGCACTTATTGTTTAAGGGGATAGAGTCGGAGGGGCAAAGGTCCCTAGGGTCCTAGAAGAAGAGCCCGATGAATTCCGGAGGCTAAACCAACCCAAGTCCCCCGGGTCTTCCCGAGCCCCCTCGTCTCAGCTCATCTCGGCTTGTCTCGAATCATTTCGGCCAGCCTCGGCTCGTCGCGACCAACTCGACTCAGCACAAAATGTTTCGACTGATCTCGACGCACCTCGACCAGCCTCGATGCGACCCTCGCCCTCTGTGCCAGTAATCTGCGGACTGTAATCAATAATTGTTTTACTCAAGTATTTCACACATATACATTTTCTGTGTATGGGTCTTACAGCGTTCAGAGAGAAGGGCAGGGGTCCCAGGGTTCAGAGGGGCCTCAAGCGGGACCCAAAGTTCCTCAAGGGGGTCTCAAGGGTGTCCCAAAGGGCCCCGAAAGGGTCCAAATGGGTCCCCCCAAATCCTCCTGGTCTTCCAAGTCCCCCGGGTTCCCGAAACCCCCTGGTCCTTAGAGTCCCGCGGATCCCACGAGTACCCCCCATTTCCGGGTCACCTAGTCTCAACCAGCCTCGGTTCATCTTGACTCGTCGCCTCGCCAATCGACTTGTCTCCACTCGCCTCAACCTGCCTCGACTCGCCACGTCCCCTCCACGCACAGTGCTGTTCACGACTTTCACTCTCTAAGATCAATATCAACATTATTTCACTACTTAGCCATCAAAACGCCTAGCTGTGCTCGGGCATTTACTAGGCGCCCGGGCGAGTGCAAATTCTTCCACCGTAGGTTGGACTAGACTAACTAATACACCGGTAGTCCACCTAAGGCCTCTGCGGGCGTTTAACGATACATAATTATATAACTAATCCAAAATTGATCACCATAAAAAAGGGCACAGATAGTTAATAGAGCCCACGAAATGAGAAATAATACTAAGATACTAAAATAAAGTGTTAATGATCTATAAAATGAATAATCATCCTTCAACCCCAACATAAATTTGTGGATCATTAACCCAATCAATACAATATTCCAATATATTAATTCAATGTTTTTCCTGTCTCTCAGTCACCTTAACCCCTCCCTCTCCATCACTATCCCTCTATTGATCCATCTTTTATGGCTAGCTATTTCATTGTGAAGGCTTGTTAATCCATAGAATGTGCACTTTGATTAATGTCGGGGCATTCAACCCCCTGACACTAGATCACTGTCCGGAGTACTTGCGTCATCCGTATAGATATTGCTCACTCCGATCTTGCGTATATGTGCCGCTTCCTGTGCATATCTATGTGATGACTACCAAGAGAGTAGCGATCGGGCCACCAATCGCCAAAAGTGACCTCGCGAGCAAGCCCAACCAGCCAGCTGGTCGGGAATTGAGTTTGATGGCCGGGCATCCGGCGGAGGGGATGACACAGCAGGTAGGTAGGTAGGTACCAGCAGGCGTTACGTGACTGACGAACCTGTCTGCGTTAGGTGATGAGGCCACAGAACGGCCTTGCGAAAAATACCACCAAAAAGCGGATAGTAATTCAGGAACTGTTGTGGAAGTATCCATGGCACGACGTGTTTCCTCGCCTCATGCCAGGAGGCAGGAGTTATCACAGATAAGAGATGCAGACACGAACTTCCTCGTAGGCACGGGAAAAATGATAGTGTGCCTGTGTGCAGAGCAAAGGTCGCAGTACAATCAACTATCAGGCTACATGCAACGTTGAAAAGTTGGAACAACTTTCTTCTTGAAATGTTAATAGTGGACAAATTTAATCCCTACAGTGAGGTAGCGAAAGAAAGTTCGTTATGTAAGTCTATAATAATAGAAAAATAAACGTGTACCTTCCGACGCTAAATTTGACTTGGTATCAATATTCAAGGTGTTATGCCGGGACAAAGTATCTTTATGAATTCAAAAAATTAAAAACCATTGGAGTCAAACATATAGTAAATAAATATCGCCTGAGTGTCTTGCTAATCATTAAGCGTAAACAAACCTCCTTTCACGACTGTACCTACTATAGATGGGTCAACTTTCCCACTCAAATGATACACCCCAGCACGAAGACCAACCACTCAGTTCACAGAGACATGTTTTGTCGCTACAACAAAGAGTGTTTTGTTGACCATTTTTTCCTACAGCAACATGACAGCTGCCTTGCATAAAAACTGCCATTTTGATTCGTGCGAGCTGTTAACAGAAACTAAAATGTTCTTGCAGATTTAAAAGTCTGGAACAAACAAATGGAATGGGTAAATGATTTCGGTACCATACAAATTGTGCTAACCGCAATTTAAATACAACGTTTGTGGTAAATGAGGACACCAAAACGTATTGATTTAAATTTGTAATAAGAAGTAGGTATTTGGTTGTATCAGAGAGGAGTGTGGACAGCAGAATAGGTTTTGTACTTATTTTTCCTCGTAGTGTATACCAAGGTTTTACCGAGCAAGTTAGGAAAGTTTGTAAGACCAGTCTTACCATTTCCTGCCTTTGGGAGGCGAGGTGCAGCCTGCGCTTGCTTGTAAGCTCAAGAGACATGCAACACCTGCTGGTGGGGAGTGCCAGGGTAGGGCAGAGGCCTGGCTGTTATTACGGGGACAGCTGTTTAGAGTGAGAAGGAGGGGTGTTCCATGAGGTCAGGGTAGGAGATCTAAAGATTGAGTTAATCTACATCATGCTCGTCACACCAACAAAATTGGTCTACAGAATGATAAGTTATGGTGACTAGGCAACGTCCTAAGCTACGCTACAGAGAACTGCATAGCACGCTACGGTACAAATTGTGCAGGCATCCTCCTGATACTGCTAGGGATAATAACTGTACTGACTGTGATGTACGGAGCTAATATATGCGGCACTTTTGAAGATTAAAGCACGACAATGACACGTATTCTTATGTCACGACGGTACCGCGAACCATGGGCTTTTACCGGGAAGCTATATAATACTCGTTCACCCGTTCTCATAAACCATCTTTATGAACGAACGAAATCAGGGAAGACATATTTTGCTTCTACAATCTCTACGTCGGCCTACAACTATCGTCTGTGGTGGCTACGCCGATAACAGGTACCCTCATCAGTGTCGAACACTTCCCACAGACGACTATTCAGTGACCCGCAACACCAAACATGTAACGGCCAGATTTGCCGCTTTGTGTACCTACACCAACAAGGTTGACCAGGCTGAGGAGGTGGAACAATTGAAAGCTGCAGTGATTTAATAAGAGCGCGTAATATGAAAAAAAAATGTTTACAGCTCTTTTCCCTGGGGCAGAAAATATAGTCTTCGATGTCGGGCTTCCTTGCTGGCTGAAAATATGTTTAACACACATAAGACCTCTTTGAGCCTGCCTGACTATTTCAAAAGAACTCGCGGTAAAAAGTGCGAGCTACAATTCAAAGTTCTAACTCATTACAGCAGCAAAATAAAATTCGATAACGATTCGAGATTTCGAGAAATCTTGAATAAATGAGAGTTCATTAAAAGCTTTTTCAAGATTTAATCTCCTAATAAAAATTCCAGTCGAGTAAAAATATAGAAGGGAAGAACGTCGATCGTTTTTCCGTTGCAGACCAGCCATGAGCCAATTTTCTTTCGCCACTGCACGTTGGGACGACTTCCTTCACAGGGCGCAGGAAGGCAGGGGAAATAGAACTCCTCCTAGTCCCAACTGCGTCCCATTTCCCCTCATTCACCAGTTGTTCGAATTCACTCTCGCTCAAAGTAAGGTCGACTCCGGAAATTTACTTATTCATTCAAAGCCTCCACGTGTGTCGAGACGAGACCGATCTTTCCCAAACAGACAGTTACGTACCACAGAGGATGTCACTACAAAGGACTCTGTCAACTCACTGTACACACAAACTCGAGGACTTCAACCGAGTCACCGGAACGTTCCTGTGGCGCCAACTTCATGGCCCGTCCAACGGTCGGTGAAGCAGGTAGCCGCAGTTGACGGGCTTCCAACCTTGATGACGTCACAGATCTAGAAGGTAAGCTCAAAGAACGGTACTGTCCGAGTTTGCTAGCTATTCACTTACTCCAGAGAATCGTCGAAGAGTGTTAAAAGAAAAGGGAAAAGCTTGACTAACACACCCATTCAATTAGTCTGACTGAGTAAGGGGAAAAGATTGGCTTAGCACCCGTCCAATCAGTCTTACTGAATAGGGAGAAGCTTGGCAAGGCACCCGTCCAATCAATTTTACTGGAGTTTGTAAACATTTCCGTGTAATAGTCTGGAAGGGTAGGTAATAACAGACTCGTTGGAGAGCCGACAGAAAGGCCAACACTTGCGGTGCTCCGTGAGAGAGGTTGGCACGGTGTCGTACGCAAACGAGTTCTTTGTAAAAACCTATACATTGGCTTAAACGCGCTTACTTGTTACCTAACGAGTCTTGTAACTAGGAGGAAGGACGGAGGAGGGTCACTATGAACAATCAACTTGATCATTAAGAGCTTGAGATGAATTATAATGAGGATAAAAAGAGTGATGCACTATTAAGAAATATACTGTTCATCAAATACTGCGTGTTTACAAGTTACGCTTTTTTTCTACCCGAGTATGATACAGGTTTTCTCTACGTGAAAATATAACTTCGCCGGTGATGGAACAGAAAAGTTCGTCGTGCATTTGCAAACATCAACTAAACACTCATTAGCAGGTCATCAAGCAGGTCGACGAGTACCAACACGGAAGCGTTCATGATGTGTTTTATTCTCACAGAGCGACTGGTCACGATTTGACGCTAGAACAACAGGAGCGGTTGTCAGCTGCTGTTCCAACGTCGAGGACCAATAAACAGCATCGACTTGTAAACAATGGCTGGTATAAGTAAGGGTCGACACAGCTGCACCAAAGCGGGCTAGCACGGCGACGAGCAAAAAGAGACGGAAGCGTACACAGAGCTAATTATGTAGCTTGCTCTAACACAACGGGCAGATCAATTAGTTTCATTAGAAAATTACAGTGTAACATTCCTTTGGAACCACCAAAAAAATGCATAACTTAGGTTTGGATCGGATTTTTCTGCCCTATGCATTATTTCAGTTAGCAAATTACTACAATGGGTGCCAACAAATTATGTTAACTTCAGCTACTACCACGCTCGAGTAGTTGAAACAATGTGTTAGCTGTAGGTACCTCTAAAGCATTCCAAACACTTCGTAAACAAACATAAAGAGACAGCTGCCCTCCACCACGGTGCACCACCTCAGCTGCATGCAGTACGTACGTCCATCATATTACCAATGAACATGTTGGTATTTCGGTCAAGGTATTGCACAAGAACCATAACCTAATTTTTTCAACGGTTATTGAATGTAGCGACGGGAGGTTGTTTTGATAGCGTTATAAGTGCAACCACGTCAGGGTAGTCTTAACAGTAACATTTACCCCAAATCAGCGTTAATTGCTCTACCCTCGAACATAGACTCATCAAAAGTTATCAAACAAAATCTGCATATCCAAGGAAATAGGCCCACATGTTATGAACATTACCTTTGTCACACCATCGCTGACCACGGTAGATATGTCTTTCTTTTTCTTCTTGTTAGCCGCGTTGTTGCTGTCACCCCCGGAGGACGCAAAGAATCCACCCAGTCTCGACTCACTCCAGGATTTCTTGCTCAAAGGACCACCACTATTGGTCGGTCTGCTCTGATGTGCAGTCCTATGGTCATCCCGACCATTCGCCTCCCTGTCATAGCCTCCACCTGAGTGGCCGTTGCCACTGACGTTATCGTAGATGGTGGCGTTGCTTCCGTGGATCGCCATTCTGTGCCCGTTGCCGTTGTGGATATTACTGTCGCTGACGCTAGCGTGGGGATGAGGTCGCGACCCTTCTTGTCGGTTGTCGTGGGAGGAACTGTTGATCGTGTTGTTGTTGGAGGTTGTTCGAGGTTGCAAGGGTGCGCCCCCGCCGTGCATGGCCTGGGCCAGGGCCTTCCGGGGGTCCATGGGGCGAATGGGGATGGAGGAGTCCTTGGAAAGGGGGGCAGATATCGCGGGAGGGGCGGGGCTAGGCTCCCTTTTCTGGAAAAAGCGCATGACGGACGCAGCAACGCGAGCTGCAGTCCCAGGAGCCAGTGGGGATCACTTGAAAACTTAAGGATACCAGCTAAAAAAAAAACTCGATTTTAGGGGCTGTCTTATGCAAAATGGTGAAGTTTAGTAAGCTTTCTTGTATAGTGAACGTCCGGATGCTCACTTGGAAAGGTTTGCAAGTTCACTTCTGCTGAGCGTGCCAATGCACACCGGATACTCACCAAGAAACGTTTAGAAGCACTTTTCATTAGAACTTCCGGTTACTCACTTAGAAACGTTTAGAAGCTCACTTCTGCTGAACGTGCCATTGCACACCGGATACTCACTAAGAAACGTTTAGAAGCACTTTTCATTAGAACTTCCGGATACTCACTAAGCATCGTTTAGAAGTTCACTTTTGCTGAGCGTGCCAATGCACACCGGATACTCCATAAGAAACGTTTAGAAGCACTTTCCTTAAGAACTTTCCGATACTCACAAGGAAAGGCATATATATAAATTCACTCTTACGAAACAAACCGAGCCCCAAACTAAAAAACGATCCAGTCACACTACGATTAACCGAACTACTTCTAAACATGGCAAGAACTCGAGAATCAGTTAAATACAGTTAATGGAAGTACAGCCTCCATCTAAAGAGCGTGAATGAAATCGCCACTTGTTGATGGGATAAAATTGTATTGGCAAGAATAAATGTTAACCTTATATAGTAACAAGAGCCGATCATTGATGGGGTTACCGGCGAGTCATATCAAAGACCTTCCAATACCAGGTACTATTCTAAGGTCATAGGTTACATTATCTCTCCCGAAAGATTGTGTCCCAGAAAACAGAGCCAGGTGATCATGTCACGCGTTGTTCGTGTGTGAGTTCCCTTGACGTGATGCTGGCCGTGAGACACTGGGTTCATGTTTCCGGTCACACAAGTTGACTTCAGTTAAGGCTAGGATAAAACAATAGCGGACATCTAAGTACAGCAGCGAAACAAAAATCGTGGACGGTTACTCTAAAACGAATAAAAAATGATACCGTTCCCACGTGAAAATTATATTAATTTGAACAGTGGTTAGGTACGATAATATACTACGACAGCACTTTATTAACAGATATTAATATGATCAGTGGTTAGGTACGATAGTATACTACGACAACACTTCATTAACAAATCTTAGACATTAAATTTCCCCTGAGCGTAGATATACGGCAAAAATTGCCTTCACAAGATTTTGGACTTGGATTGTGCAGAGTAGGTATCTATCATTCGCTTCTGCACCTAACTATGTATAAAGGTAGGTAACTCGCTTATCCAAACAGTGGTCGCAATTATATTCACAGTAGTATGGCTTGCAATAAACTCAATGAAGACAGCCCAAATTATGAGGATTGTTATTCCACTTGCCTAAAAACAACGCATTGATAATATTTATGTGTAAATTATAAAACATTTGCCGCGTAGTCGATGTTGTAGACCGAACTTAGTAGCAATGAGAACCGTGCTAGTCGGGTGATGGTGATGACGTCATCGACACACATTCATTCATCAGGGCGTGAAAAATATGTTAGAGTCTCACAATAACGTCACTCTTATAGACAAGCCTGACAAGTTGATGCCCAACTAAAACTATTTCAGAATTTTCGATGGGAAAAAATTATTTAGGTTTACAAATAACTTCAATACCTAGTAGGTAGTTACGTCAGACGAAGTTGAAGAGAGGTTCCAGGACAGATGCGAACGGTAGGGGTGTACCACAGGTAGTTTGCTGCCACACCAACGATTTATGCGAACCACAGGTAGGTCCTCGTAGGAATACATTGTGTACGACAACTCTAACCATTGAGCCAACGTATTATGTTATGTTGCGTACAGCTTGCTGTAGAATACGAGATCATTTCGGATACCATGGTGGATATGGTGGGTAGTTTGATACCATGGGGTAGTCAATATATAATTAATAGCACATACGTTTGCCCTGCGGGTTAGAATTACGTTCCATATAATAATACGCACATTTGCCCCGCAGGTTACAAACACGTACTGTTGCCCCGGGGGGTATAAATACGTACCTCTAAGTTAGGTTAGGTTGGGTAGGGAGGTTCCAACAATATGCTCGCAACGTAGGCAGCAAATATATCAGCTGCATGCTACCCCGCCGTATCAAACTGAACCAGGGAGCACACCACAGTATACATTTTGATTTTGTATCACACTCGCAGCGCGACATATTTGATGGCTAGGTTACGAGTTTATTGTTGGAACCTGGCTAGGTTACGAGTATATTGTTGGAACCTGGCTAGGTTACGAGTATCTTGTTGGTACGCGTTTGGAACCTTGCTCAACCTATCCTAACTTAGTGGTACGCGTTTCTAACTAGCGGGGCAAAGTACGTGTTTCTAGGCCAACCTGTAGTGGACCACATTTTGGTCCCCGAACATTTAAGCAAAGTTGGTATCAAACCGTCAGTGCCTATAGAAGATACAACAAAAATCGAAACATTATTTCAACAATAAAATACATGGCAACTTTGATTGCGCTATTAGTTTCTGACCACGGCTGGTAAATAAAATATCTTAAAGATTACATAACGTCAACAAAAAATTATTTTAAAATAATAGTCAATCATCAATTGGGAACGAATTTATTGCGATACTGTTAGTAGGTCACCTAGGAATACGGGCAAATTTATTTTCCCCCATTGATCACTTATTATTTAAAAAAGAAACTTTAGCTAAGCCTTAGGTAAACTATTAAAAATTGATTCATGTTACAGCATTTGTAGGAACTAACGGTGCCTACAGAAGCAGTAGCGTGTGCACTACAATACTTAGGATTAGCCTAAAAAAAATCCATAAAATAGCCCTCTTATATGATGTAACCGAGCTATTCGAATCTTTCAGATATTTTAAAACAAAATTATAAGCACAAGTGCATTCAAACAGCTGTCCTATCGTTTAAACGTGATGTCACACACAGCATTCAGCTTGCATATTTAACTGGGAATGCAAATAGCAAGGAGAAAATGTCACAGCTTATTCCAGTTGACTATTAGTTATAGATACGGCAAGTACAGATCGGACGGACTTAGTTAAGTGATATTACGTAGAGTATCATTTGGCCTCATAGGTAGTAGGAAATATGGATGACCCTTGGATCAGAGCAGTGGCAGACCAGTAGCAGCAATGTCTGCCCTTGTCATTGCCGTGACGGTGACAAAACTACGTACCTATACCGCTTTACGCGAGAAAAGTATTGAACTTGCATTGACGAAACAGCCTAAAAACTCAAGTCAGAAAACATATATAGATTGATCACATAAGTAAAATGAAGTAACACTTTTTAAACATTGGTATTGATACACTCAGTTTCAATTTGCATCACTAGAAAAGGTTGAATATAAACATTCATCACGTGACAATTCAGAGTCACATCAGCTGATCAGTCTTCATAGACCTGAGACCGGAAGCCTCATTATTTTCAATGACCATTCGCATCACAAGTTCGGTGTTATTTACTTCACTACATGAAACTCACTCGCTGATGAGAACACACTTAATTCGGTCAAGAAAAGTAGTACTTCCACAATTATCCTTCAAACACAAAATGCTTCCTTCTTCTCACAGGAGTTTTCTGGAGCTCTGCAAACACACACCACCTACCACTGAAGTTTGGAGCCAACTGACCGTACGTCACAATATATCGTTCAGTTGCGGACGATGATGGTTCCTCCTACTCGGGACTTGCAGCATTACAAAACACGGGACTTGCAGCAATAAAAAACAATCTCGAGCGTTAGAGTTCTTAACATATATATTGTAAAGCATACAAGGATGGTAAATATCCTGAAAAGTTTACTTGTGTGAATCTTATTTCAGTCCCGATCAAATTTCTGGGACTATTTTCTTCACACAAAATGGAATCCTTTTAGTTTCGCTCATGTCCGTACGTAGGAGTGGTTCTTATGGAATCTATGCGTCATCGCACTTGCTTCATCTGACAAGGTATTGTTTATCATATGATAAAATGATTACGAACATATTACAAGTGGGTTCTAGTAATTGGCATTATTTCCGTTTATAATATCATTAAACAACAGAAAGAAGATAGAATGTCGAACGCATCTGAGCGATCACTTCTGGATTTGCAGAATCACCTTCCTCTTTTTTTACCAGTAGTTATTTTCACGTGAATCATCGTTGTGAGAACACTTGTATTATATCGCACTCCTGTATGGCCTCTGAAGCAACCGAACACCTGCTTCGTTGCGAGTAGGTTAAAAAAACTCGTTTCGAAATTTTCGTTTCGTAGTGCATGACGTTGGGGATTATTGACAAATTTTCATATTTTTCTTAGAGTCCGAGGTACACATAGATTGTTAAATAAGTTCAGTTGTTCACTTCCAAGTTAACAGTAGGACTACGGTAATCAAGATATCGTATATACGTGAGATTTAGAAGATCCTACAATTTGCTGTTCATTTGACGTTGATTGATTGTAACACTCATTCCAGTTAGATGAAGACAAGCACGGTAGAACACAGTATTAGGTAACTTTGATAGCTTAAGAGGGTCAATAGCGTCAGCATATATAACCCTCGAACAAGATGTTAATCAATCGCTAAACAATTTTTTGCTTGTACTTCAAAATATTGAATATGAGCGAATCCCGCGCAAAAAAAAAGACGAACAGCAGTCAATCAGGCTAAGTACTGGAAAGGAAAATTGCAGCATCTTCATTCGCAAAAGAATGCAAAGCACTCGATAAAACAGAAACACCCACATGACGACATTGCAAAGAATGCATTCAAAATCAGCAGAAGAGTTTTAAAGTAGGTCCTGAAACGTAAGAAGAAAGAGTACGATAGTGAAATGTCGGCCAATGCCAAAATAACCCAAAACAATTTTTTAATTACATTTAGAGCCCAAAAAATCACAATCTGAATTGATCCTCTTGAGAACGATATTAGTGAGCTAGAAACGGACGACACTAAAATGAGGGTCCTACTTCAGGAATACTTTGTTCTGTATTTACGTTAGAGAATCAGGTTAATCCTAATTTTGAGCATATCATAGCGCAAAGACGAATGGAAGCCCTCAGCACAGTGAACTATCCCCTGCCGAAGTTACTAAACATGTAAATGAATTAAAAGTCACAAAATCTCCAGGTACAGACCAGGTTCATCCCAGAATTCTAAGACTGAAACCAAATCGCCGAACACTTAAAATTATGTTCTCCCAATCTCTCACAGATGGCACCTGCCCCTCTCAATGGAAAGAAGTCAAAGTTACCAAAATTTTGAAAAAAAGGGGACAAAACGTGTCCCGGAAATTACCGTCTAATTTGTCTTACCTCAGTCATTGGCAAATTGATGGAAAGTTTGATCACGAATAAATTTACAGAATTATGAAAATCAAATCAGTTGATCGGAACCTGCTGTATTTTTTTTTCAGGAATATAATTTAATTTCATGACGCAAAATCTTCGATCCTTTTAATTTTCATTGCCTTCCAAAAGGCTTTCGATAAAGTCTCTCAAAAACCTTAGTTAGTAAAATGCACAACATCTGTATTAGAGGTGAACTAAATAACTGTAAAAAAATGCTGGCTCAAGGACAGACGGCAGCGAGTCGTGCTTAGGAGAGCTTCCCCCAATTGGATCCAAATTACAATCGGCGGGCCTCTCTTCATAATATTCATCCAATTTTCTTCATCCATAAATAATCTCGATAGCAACGAGCTCTCGAACATTAGCAAGTTTGCAGACTAAATTAAGCTAAGAGGGAAAGTGCAAAACAAATATGAGTGTGAGCAGATTCAATTAGACTTGAACAAAATTGTTGATTGATCGGAAACTGGCAAATGAAATTTATTGTCGACAAGTGTTAAGTTAAGCACATGGGTCTTCATAACCCAAAGCACGAATATTCAATGTCTGGAAAGTAACTGATTCCTGTCACCGAAGACAGAAATTTAGGTGCCATCATTAGTAACGACTAGAAGAGCAGCAAGCAATGTAACGATGCTGACAAAAAGGCAATAATATATTAGGCATGATACGCCGCACAATCTTGTGCATGAGCAGAAACAGTATTCTCAAGTCATATAATGAATGCATTTGTAGCCCCGCACTTGGCGCATTCCGTCCAATTCTGGCCTCCACATCTTAAAGCAGACGTAATTATATTTGAGTAGGTTCAAAGTAGAGCTACCAAACTTATCCCTACGCTGCGTAATAAATCATACACAGGCAGGCTACGTGAACTCAACCTTGATTCGTTAGAGAGGAGTTGAGTCAGAGTGTGGGAGATAATGAAGGGTAAGGAAAACGTCGAGGGAGCGAGCCTTATCACTCTAGATGCCAGCGGAGTGACCAGGAATAATGGATACGAAGTCGTTGGCAATCATTTCACGCTCGAAATCTCGTGCAATTTCTTCACGAATAGAGTTTTCGAGAAATGGAACAGACTTAAAGTGGAAATTGTAAACAGCGATGCAATCAAAGCGTTTAAGTCACGGCTTGACAAATTTTACCAAAATCGCCGTTAAATAGCTCCCAGCTATAGCACTCTCCCCAGAATAGTCGTGAAAAACGGTTTCGGCATTGACCGCCGTACGGTTAAATAAGTGCCCGGCTGTGACACTAGCACGGTAAAAAATGTGCACGGGATTGGCACCTGCTCGTGGCTAAACGGTGTCCAGCAATGACACATGTCAACATGGGATTAACGAGTGTGGCAATCTCAGATAAACATCCGGCACGGCATTGGCACCTGCTCGTGGCTAAACGGTGTCCAGCAATGACACATGTCAGCATGGGATTAACGAGTGTGGCAATCTCAGATAAACATCCGGCACGGCATTGGCACCTGCTCGTGGCTAAACGGTGTCCAGCAATGACACATGTCAGCATGGGATTAACGAGTGTGGCAATCTCAGATAAACATCCGGCACGGCATTGGCACCTGCTCGTGGCTAAACGGTGTCCAGCAATGACACCGTTCAGCATGGGATTAACGAGTGTGGCAATCTCAGATAAACATCCGGCACGGCATTGGCACCTGCTCGTGGCTAAACGGTGTCCAGCAATGACACAAGTCAGCATGGGATTAACGAGTGTGGCAATCTCAGATAAACATCCGGCACGGCATTGGCACCTGCTCGTGGCTAAACGGTGTCCAGCAATGACACCGTTCAGCATGGGATTAACAGTAGTTAGTATAGCAGCAAACGACGGATTTTGTCCGGTCTACGGGAATTTGCACATAACATTTCAGCGGGGTAGGACGCGATGCATGCAACCTTGACTCACCGAGCATACGGGGTAAGCGTAGCGGGGGAGGGCGGGGGG
>SDVV010000560.1:0-30791 GCA_016164225.1 Gammarus roeselii
ATCAGCACGTACTTTTAGTGGTATTTAGCGTGCATGATGTGAAACTATGTAATGTGAGCAGGATACCAGAACGGGAAGAGAGAAAAATAACATAAGATTAATAACATGCCAAACTCAACAATCCACATATATTAGTTGGAAAATGAATCAAATAATATATAAATACAGAAACATACAAGTCCATCTATATACAATTTATGCATTGTAATACACACATTTATTATACTGTATTAGCTGGGCCCCAGAGTTAACAGCCCATGGTGCGCGCGGAACGGGCTTGGTCTCTAGAGTCCACAGCCGAGGGTGCGCGCGGCAAGAGTTTTGCCTTGGAATTATGTCGCTATCCCTGGCGCTAAATTCTTGTATAGCTAAGGTCAGACCAGCCTCTTTCATCTCCGCCAACTGCCTTATCAGCCACAAGTTGTTACGACTACCTGCGGTACAATTTTTAGCAGCTAACATCCATAGCGTTTCTAAGTCACACCAGCCTCTGCCATATCTGCCACTGACATTCTGCCTAAACTCTGTTTCAGCCCACGTCAGAATCAGCCACCAGTCGTACCATTTTACTGGTTATCACTTTAATGATTTTTTTCCTACCCAACCTAACCTAACCTAAGGTACGGGTTTCCAACCGCGGGGCATAGGTACGTATTTCTAACCCGCAGGGCAAACATACGTATTTTTTCTATGGTACGTAATGCCGTTTTCTATCGTTTTTATATTGAAGTTTCATTAAAGTGATATCCAGTAGGTTGGTACGCCTGTTAAAGTGTAAAGACCGTGGCAGATATGACAGTGACAGATTTTGAAGTGGCGGAAAATGCGCGTGGGCTGAAACATCGTTTAGGTCGAAAGCACGTGTGATGAAAGATTTTTAGCGGTTATAACACTGTCCGGCCACCATGACAGTGAGGTGAAGTGAAGTGGCGTAATAAGACGCTCGAGGAATGTCGATGAGAACAAGATTAGTGTCCTCCTAAATGGAGCGTTGTTTGGAGAAAGTTTAGTGTTCCAAGTATTAGAGCTCCCATATGGAGAAAACCGAACTAGTGGAAACTGAAGTGAAGTCGCAAGTGAAGGAAGGGTGTAAAGTTTTGGATGCACTGATGAGTACAATGAGCTGTAGGACGTTCGCGATGGAATTAAAGAGAGGGTTGTACGAAAATGTAGTGGTCCTAATCTGTGCTCTACGGAGCTGAGACTTGGGGGGTGAGAGCAGACGAGAGAAGAGTGTTGAATGTCTTCGAGAAAAAATGTTTGAGGAGCGTAGCTTGCGTGACGCTGAGAGACAGGATCAAAAACAACGTGGTGTGAGTAAGAACGAAGATGAGGAAAATTTAGAGGACAAAGTTTATTTGCGTGTGCTTAGACGGTTCGGGCACGTGGTGAGGACAGACTAAGGGAGATGGGGAAAAGGGTGATGAAGGCGGAGGCTAGTGGAAATAGGACTAGAGGGAGACCGACGTTCGGGTGGATGGATGGTGTGAAGTAGGCGATAGGAAGGAGAGATTTGACAGTGGAGGTGATCGAAAGAGCGTGCATTGAATAGGCGTGAGTGGAGAATGATTGTGAATGGATGATTTTTGACGCTGCCCTGATGTGCTTTCCCGACCGTAGCATCTCGTTGAGGGACGGGATGGTGGTGGGCAATGACGCCTGGTCAGCCTGATGCGGGAGGGGTAAACTAGGCTCACTGGACCACACTCATGACCCGGAGGATGTGTTGCGGGGTCTCCCGGCCGGATCCTATAGCGCAAAAGAGCTAAGTAGTGTGAGTGTTGGGGAAGAGTATGACAAGCGCCTTCCCGTTGGCCGCCCCCCGTTTTGGGGGATTCGGCCTAGTGTCAGTATCTCTGTCTGTATAGGTATTGGGTTACTCTATGTTAAGTATTGTAACTCTATATGAAGAATGGTTATGTTTTCAGCGTTTGTTAATCGTTTATTTTTATTTGATTGCAAGACTCTAGGTTCACTTTGGAAAGCCTATTCTTTGCTGACATCAGGTTTATTCATGCTTGTTAATTAAATTTTCGATTCAAGTAGGGATACGTGAATTTAACTCTTATTCTTTAGCCCTTGGTCAGACCACCCTAATATTTTTTGGAGGGGTGAGGGTGCAGGCCCGTGGGCACTAGGTCGTTAGTTAAAGATACTGAAATTTAGCTTGTACGCTTTTAGCCCCTGGTGATGCATTCCAAACGAAGGTTTCCCCATACACCCGCCGAGTCGTTATCTTGTTACCAGGTGGCTCACATGGATTTGGCCTAATTTACTGTCAGTGAACGTGTAGTGAGCACATAGTTATGAGTATATGATGTATTCTTATTATGAATTAGAAATGTGCATTAATTTTAGTCTATTGTTACCGATATATACAAATCAAACCTTGAAAATTCATGTTCCATGCGGTCTCCCTGCTTTAAGTAATATATTTTTTTTACGTGACAATGTATGTATTGTTATATAATTTGGTCCTGTTTTGGATTACATGGGAGAATTTTTTTTTGGGGGGGGCTCGTATAGATTATACGGTACTTTCGTATAAGTAGTCAACTTTATTTATTTTGCTGTCAGTTATGTAAATCGGTTCCATGTTCAGAAGATAAGTAGTCCACTTCATTTATTTTGGTGTCAGTTTATGTCGGTTCCACGTTCAGAATATAAGTAGTCCACTTCATTTATTTTGGTGTCAGTTATGTATATCGGTTCCACGTTCAGACGATAAGTAGTCCACTTCATTTATTTTGGTGTCAGTTATGTATATCGGTTAAACGTTGGAAGGTTATCTCGTACTCCATAGTTTTTGATGTGCGTTTTGGGTTTAGTGGAGAAATTGGAATTTTTATTTTATTAAAACTCGATCATTTTAGAAGGATTCATTAATTTTGTACGTTCTCTGTAGGGTTTCCATCTTCATTTTAGGGTTTTATTATGGAATGTCCCATTTCATTAAATCCAGATCTTTTTATGATAACTATGTTCACATGATGATACTACTCGAGATTTAGAATGTCCTGGAAAAAAGTCCATATGATTTGTTAACACCCTGTGTTAGGAAAGCAAAATTACTTCACTTCATTTATTGCAGGAGCTTGTTATGTATATCGATCGGCCTCATAGAAACTTCGATTATATTTGCTTGACATTGGGTAGGATTTGTACAGGTGTGCAACGTCTTTTCATATATCCTGCTTGTTGTGGTTGGGTAATAACTCAGGTTAATAAATTGAATATCCATTATTATTATTTGCGTAGTGCTATAGCAGTTGCATAATGGACTTTATTATTTTTTCCACGGCAATATACCCTAGTTTAATAATAATAGCAGGACCCGACATACTTAACTAGGTCACCTCTGATGAGTCATAACTGTCGGGTCTTACTCTAACTACTTCCATGCTATTTTCAACGAGACGCTATGCAGGAAAGCTCATCAGTGCGGCGTCAAAACTTACCACTTCACAATCATTCTCCTCTCACGAATACCCATTCCACACTATCTTGCGACATTTACACACATGCCTCACCTACATAAAGCCTTGATTCACGCCTTCCATCTACCCAAATTTTGGTTTTCCTCTAGCCTATCTCCTCTTAGATCACGAGAGACTACGTTGTCATCCACCATTTGGTGATTCATGACGAGAACAGACTAAATTTTAAACCTAACCTTAGGCTGTATTGTGTATCTCATTTGAAGTTGCAGCACCTGGCTAGGAGATGAATATACGAGTATATGACTTACACAAAATGAACTGCAACCTTTATCTGGCAAGAGGTCCGCTGGCCAATGTGACTCGAGAGAACGTCAGGACGAGATGATAATAATAACAACTATTTAGGGGAAAAATACATGACCTACGACGAAATAGACTAGAATATATCATATATTTTATTAGATACAATGGATTGCATTGGATAAAATCACCTACTTGCAACACAACAATGAATTAGTATACTTCTCAGTGATATAACTATATAACCTTTTTTACTTGTAGATAAGTTGCGCTTCTGCGGAAAGAGTCTAGGCCGGCATACCTAATATGGGAGCTTCAAATAGGTTCAACCAAGGAAAAGTGCGTATAATTACAAAACCACAGACGAGAAGGATGAAATTGATTTTTTAGGCTGAGAGCAATCGCGAAAAATGAACCAACAGAAACTAACGAAGAAACAAACAATTAAGAGAAAGTCGTTCGCAGCAGATGGGAAGCCAATATGGTTAATTGCAGCTTATCAGTACAGAATACAATAGACAGGTCAGCCTTCTGAGCACTCGACACTTTTGAACTCACATACTGTTAAATCCCTTTAGTGGAATGACACTGGATTTTGTGTTTGCTTGTTATCACAGTATGGTGTTGATACGAGGCTAATCCGAGCGACGTGGGTGAAGGGAAACATAAAAAAACGGGAGCCCAGCGTTCGCGCTAAAATTATTCCCGCACACGCGCACTATCTCCACTTCACTTCACCTCACTGTCATGGCCGGACACTTTCATAACCGCTAAAAATCTTTCATCCCACGTTCTTTCTACCTAACGATGATTCAGCCCACACGCATTTTCCACCACTTCAAAATCTGCCACTGTCATATCTGCCACTGTCATTTCACCGAAACAGGCGTACCAAACCTAACAGTTATCACTTTCATGAAACTTCAATATAATAAAAACAAAAAACGGCATTACGTACCCTACAAAAATACGTATGTTTGCCCGCGGGTTAGAAATACGTACCTTTGCCCCGCTGGTTAGAAACACGTACCCTAGGTTAGGTTAGGTTGAGCAGGAAAAGTTTCATTAAAGTGATAACCGGTAAAATGGTACAACTGGTGACTGATTCTGACGTGGGCTGAAACAGATTTTCGCCAGAATGTCACTGGCAGATATGCCAGTGGCTGGTGTGACTGAGGAACGCTATGAATGTTCGCTTTTAAAAAATGGTACCGTAGGAAGGTAGTCGGAACAACTTGGGGCTGATAAGGCAGTTGGCGGAGATGATAGTGGTTGATCTGACGTTAGCTGTAAAAGAATTTAGCGCCAGGGATAGCGACCCAAAAAAACATGGAAGGATATGAGGATCACAAACACAAATTTGCTCGCAGGATGATCATTGCAAAATAAAACATTTCGTGCTCATATTCAATGCTGTTACGACGGCAGGAAATATTATAAAAAAAATCAATTCAATATCAGCAATTAATTGTCTGACATTGCTCATTTTATGACTCACCATCGTTAAATCATTGAAATAATGATAACATTTCCAGTTTTATATTTTTTAAGCCGGTATAGTGACCAGGTACAGTGGAGATTGGATTGTTTATTCAAAAAAAAAATTACGCGTTTGATATACAGTAGGTTAACCCTATAATTATTTTAATTACATAAACGCAGAATACACATAAATTTAAAATGGGCCCCATTATGTATTCCGACTGAAATTGGGCTAATTTTTCCGCTCTCGATAGACATTAGGAATGACAAAATTCATTGACACCAAATGCTGTGGACATGCGTTTTCCCGTGATTTGACAAATCTTCTTCGGTAACTGCATCGAGAAATCCTCCCAGAAAGACCACACACTAAAAATATAAAATTTGGTGGTACATGGCCAGCGAGGAGCACAAGACAATCATTTCAACATCTCTCTCAGCACTAACGGAGAAGTAAGCGTTTATTTCGATCAATGCATCGCCTGCGTTGCGATCGAATTAAACGCTTTATTTGTCGCCAGTATTGAGGTTCGCGGAGTCAAAACTCAACTTGAGTTTTGAAACTGACAGTTTTATTTTTTATATAAATACAAGAAGTCTTTTCATGTCGGTCATGTTGCGAAGAAAATTGCCTTTCCAATGGATTCATTTCGTGTTCAAGAGTTTGTTAATGTTTACAGCAGTCACTGCTGTTATACACGTTCCCGCTTAATGATTGGTAGGTGTAAAGTCTCCGATATCATACATCCACACCATTTTGGTTGTTCGGTCATTGATCAATGCTTATCTAGAAGTGCCACACGAGTGAACACGCCTAAATCATCTTTATTGAAAATATTATCACCTGGCAGACATCTATTGCACCACAGTCATGATATAGCGACATGCTAATATTTCAAGTTCGTTACGTCACGCACTTTTCTCAAAATAAATTGAGGAAATAAGGACCAACTTGCTGGACAGCCGGTGGGCAATAATGCACGTCCTGTACGCGATATGCAGATGATGTCATTACAACCGTCTCGTGGGTACCGGATCAAATTACCTCATTGCCCCTATCAATGTCACTAGCAGGATACAATTATTAAAAAACGACTGAAAAATTAGTTCATAATTATTGATTGGATAAAATGATCAATTATTCACCAGCTGTAAGCCGAGTACGATATTTTTTTTAGTCCTGTCTCCAACGAGAATCGGGGAAAAAAGTGATGTTATCTCAATAACAAGAAATATATTCGCATAATCCGGCCCACACAGTTGGGAGGGTATTCAAATACAAAGAAATGATCTATTGTGGTCCTTACCAGATGGGGCCTTTGATCATTATCATTTTTGGGCTATTGGACAATATCATATGAAAATGTTGACATGAAGAAGTTGATTTTTTTCGGTGAGTTCCAGTTAGATAAGTTCAATGGCAAGTCATTTGCATCGAAGACGGACGCAATAACCGTGCTCTGGTTGGACTAGACATAGATTCATTCGCTTCTATTACAGACTTCTTTGTATTGGGGAAATATTTTTCCTTATATCCCTGTAGTGATATTATCCTGATGTTGAAAACGCAGAAAGCAAAAAAATTTGAATTATACTGCAATTACAACCAATTTTGGAAGCAGTGTCTGAACAATTAGATGATAGGTAGGGCGATAGAGGGGCTGGGAAATTTGGCTCGCTATCTTAATCACTGCTGTCATAAGCTGTCAGTGTCAGTCACGTGATAACAGCTACAAAATTCATCGACTTAATGACATGCGCAACCCCAGCAAGGGGAGTGGAACTGCAGCAATCCCCCTTTGATATGCTGTTCGACGGCCAGTACCATAAACACGTGTAGATGGAGTGTTCAGAGTCGACAAGTAGTGTCCCTCAAGCCATACTTTTTTAATACCTCACGTATTTATATCATCAACATCTCTCATCACATTTTCAATCATGGAAAAATATTCTGACTGCGTATTTCAGTACACCTACATTTTTTTGTCATTGCAGTTACAGATACAATTTGGAATATTGTTCACTAATGGGCTACATAGGTGACGAAGTCTCGTTTTTATCTAGCGAAAACCAAAATAATGTTTCACGTTATCCTGCAAATTATGAACATATCTTTGAATAAAATGTAACACAAAGAATTTGAACGATCGTTGTAATAATTATAGCTTGAACTCTTACGACAAAGATTTCCGATTACATTACTGATTCATATTCACAATAACTAGACGACGAAGATACAGATTTATAACATCAACAATCAAATAATCCAATTGTTACTACACTTTTCTGAAAAATTCAAACAGGTGTCGAGGACACCATTACATTTCAAATGTAATTCTTCCGCTATGTAGCACCTAATACTTCGTTACTTTTTTGTCCCTGTGGATTTAAAACTGAAAAGAAATAAACGAAACAATTGTACAAATTCTCAGGTTTCGGTTTATTAGAGAAAAATACTCTAAATATGAATAAAATTACTGTTCCAGAAATGTCCTGCATCACATAACAATTTTCCTAGCTTTCGTGTGACCATATTTGTATTTCAAAGCAAGTGCACGCAATTCAGAAGAAAAGTTTGCAACGTTACTCCACTTATGCTCGGCAGCCCACCCAGCTCTCGAGTGGCCTGGCGGTAAATGTCTTAAGCCTTTCACGCTTTTTCAACTTGCAAGTGACGATGACACGGTCTTTGGCGACCTGAAAAACGTTCCAGTTTAGTAAGCAGTTGGGTTCTAGCGAGCGATGCGCATTCGTAGTGTCGACATAATGGACTGGAATTTGTTCCACCCTACCTGCAATAAAAATTGCTCGGGCATGGACTGGAAGATATTAGGCATAATGTGCAAAGGAAAATAAATTCCCAGAAAAAAATTATAACAGAAATATAATCAACCGGCCTCTGTCGGTGAAGCCGAAATTTTAGGTTTATGTCTAGGCCACATAGTTGGAATTGAATGGAAGAGAAAGGATTACTTGAAAATCGATTGTCACTGTGTTATGTATCGTGAAGGCTGGACAAATTACGTCGTCTTATTTTGATGAACATCGTTCAATATGTCTAAATATTTGTGTAAATATTTCATCTATTGAAGATACTATATGATTTTGTTTTAAACCTCGGCAATAAGTTTTGTTGTAACGTCAAAATTCCTTTGACCGAATAGATGTTATTACCGACTGTGATATTTTTAGTTGCGGCAATAAAATAAATATGTTGAAGTTGCACTCGATCCGATCTTATCATTTTGTGATAACGGATGTATGATTTTTTTAAATAAGAAAATACAGATTTTTGAATGCCACCGCTTAGATGATGTCATATTCACGATTCAACTGAGCTTGATTCAACGTGAGCACATCTTGCCGGAAGCAACTTAATCCGTTATGAATAAATATGAACAAATATTATAACGGTTACCACCGGCAACAGCATGGGCGAAATGGCATTGAGGAAGAAGCCCACAATTTGAAACTGAATTCCAGTAACCAAAGACGCGTTCACACGAGACTCCGTTTCAACTATCATTAAACAACGTTTCTATAGAATTCACCTCAGAAGATATATTGTCTTCAACCCTGGAATCGAAAGCATCCAGGTTCAGCTCTGCCAAAATATCATGTATTGCTATCATATTGGGCTTTCATTCTTCAATAAAGTTAAATTGTATTACTCATTGGGTCAGGGTAAGGGGATGCGTTTAATCTAATTGTAACGACTTCGTCAAAGAAAATCTCTCTTGAGCTGACGAGTATTCCGCTATCACTGACTGTGGGAGCAAGGGACTATCTGGCCTTGAAACATTATGAAGGTAGATGCGGAGTATTTGTGAGCTGCGACCTCTTTGCATAGATGACTCTTTTCATCAAAGCTGTTCAAGTATGAAAAAATCGATCATGTATTATAAAATGTTAACAATAAAGACATTTACCAAACAGATATTTCTGTGGTGGGAACAAAAGCTTCACAATAAAACTATCATATAAAAAACTGAATTATTTTGATTCCCCTGATATGGTGAATGCATTTTGTTGCACAAAAAAATATTCTGTGAACGAATGAGTTTTCGCCGATAGGTAGGGAATTTTTTTTTTAGAACGCAAAAAACTTCTTGCGGATACATTTAAGTTTGGTGACATGTGTTCATGCTCCTTCCGTTTTACTAGTGACCGAGGCAGTCTGTACCTAAGGGGCTGCATCCCATGCTGTCCGAAGTGTCTCGTTTCAACTGGGATAAATAAATAATCATTTTCCGGAATAGCAAACTCCTTGGCTCGTACTGCAGGTGAGTGTGTCGACACACTTCCTAGCCTCAATGCGATGAGGTAGGATGGACCACTGATGAAGCGGAATGTCGATATCGGCAGTATAAATTACACACAGCGGCCAGTTTTGTCATAATAACCCAATGTGAGTTATTCTAACTGAATCATTTGATCAGCAATGAGTAATGTATATTGCATGATATGTGCTTTTCATTTTATAATACCTTCGGGGATGTACTATCAACACTAGAAGTTAATTTTTTGCGGCTTTGTTTGGAGTTATTTTTTAGTGAAGCTGTGCGCTTGTATTTGAGTCTCTTGGGTGATATTTAGTAGGACATACGTTAGGAGGAAATTTCCATTTAGTGTATACATACCTTGAAACGTACAATTTTGATGAAGGGATTTCGGAAACCAGACGCGGAATTGAAAATAAGGTCGCAATGTTTGTAGCCCATAGTACATCATCTCTCATTCTCATTGAATCTGCTATAGGGTATTTATCCCATGACGCTCGCTCTTATCCAGACTTGTATTATAAAATGCAGGAAAACTTATACGATTTTTGCTTGTTCTGTGTGCGATTGTCATTACGCTGTGATGTGTTATTAAATTTCGTACAGCAAATCATAATCATCGGAGCAGGACTTTTCATCTTAAGCTTTAATATAAAATGTACGTAACATATACCCGCTACATATAATTATACTATAAGTACACGGTCACCCATCTTATCCCTGTATCTACACTTCAACAATTGGAGCCCCGATGAAACTAAAACTCGCATAAAAAAAAAAAAGTTCCCGCAGCACGGTTGACTGCAAACGATGTGTTTCCTTCAGAAGTAACAGGAATGCTCGGAGGGCAGAAGTAAGAATTGCACAAGAAAGCCGAACGACCTTGACCTAACACCGTTGACATTCAGCAACTTCTCTGCAATTAGTCCCCTCCCACATGCAAGCAAATCCATCTGACACCCCCTAAATAATGAAAGATCTGCCATCCAGAGCCCCACATTATTCTGAAAATGAACCCCCGTCATCCTCCCTTCAGCCACTACCTGCCCTCAATTTCTCCAACCTTGCCCCTCAAGGCTCATCAACCGCCCACTGCAGGCCATCGCAGCAGCAGACGAGGTCCAACTAACACAGCCACCCGGTGCTGAGCATAATGCCAGCAGCGTTCCAGGAGAGACTACAAATCGTTTTAGTAAATTCCCTTTAGAGATTACCTTACATCATAGTTTCAGCCGGACGACCTCACAAGGATTAATCGTCAATACTCCATAAGTTACTCATATGTACTATTCATAATCCCTTGGGAGCCAAAATCATTAAAAATAACTCATAATGATGCTCACACACCGTATCGAAAATGAAGGCATTACCAAAATAGCCACCATCATCTTCGCCAAAAATTAGGCTGCAAGGATATATATGACCGAATTTACAAAACTTGCGCCAATCACAGGCACCGCTTCATGAGTCTAAGGTACGTGTTACTCCAACTGGTACACTGAGGAACAGACAATATATCCTGCGTCGCGAAATTATTTCACCAAAGTTGTTCAAATCTCAGTACAAGAGGACGATCAAGCTTCGTTGTAGCGCTTGGTTGAGCCACTGTCAGCCTACTACATTTACTATGACCACAATATGCACATATCTACTCATCTTCCCTTTACCGCTTCCCTCTGCTACACCACCGTCCATCTTTCCTACCCACACCTAATGACGAGTCAGCCAACAATTCACTCTCACGGCTACCGCGTCTCCTACCGAAACCAATTCACTTGTTAGTTAACCACACTCACGGCCTACACCTCACTTGCCGACATCTGATAACTAGTCATCCAACTACACACACTCACGGAGTGCCCATCTTCTAGCGTCACATGACCCCATGACTGCCTACTACGCCCACACGCGGCATGCGCCTCTTGTACGGAATAGTCAGCCTACAACTCACAATCACGGCCTCCCCCCCCCACAACGGGCCCAACATCTGCAACACCTCACACCTCCCATGCCCTGCCCCCCCCCTCAAGAAACGCTTTCCTCGCCACCAACAAACATATCACCTGTGGTACATATGCTAACCAACAAGCCTATCACCTGGGGTACATATGCTAACAAGCATATCACCTGTGGTACATAACTCCGAAACTACACACCCAACACGCACACCGCTTAACTAACCTCTCTGCTCTCTAACGTTATAGTAATCATCATCACTATACTAATCATAAAGCCAATCCCTTTTGAACTATGCCACTACCCTATCCACAAACGAATCAATCACTCACACACCATCCAACATCAAACAAAGACCATATTTTGTGTCGATCTCTCTACAATCATAGAAAACGTCTCCTAACTGAATCGAATATGAAAGACCATATTATCCACCCTCTCCTGATTCCTAAAGTTCACGTCTTAATCACCATCAAGCAGCGCAACACTGCCAACCTCTATCACCCCATGGAATAGCACCAATATTTCAAACTATTATCCCTTCAGCTTGGACCGATCATCATTTCAGCAACCATTTCTCCTTTCCTCCTGCGCAAAATACCAATGCTAGCATAACAGCACCCACTTTCACTGTTCACGGAGCCTTGGATAAAAATGATAATGATCATTCAACCACACGTGACACGGGGGAACTCCTAAACAGCAACAACTTTCAAACCTCCCGGCACGACTGGACAGGTCTTGGAAGAGGACATTAACAGTCAGTACAACGTCGTCAGGCAGGCGTATGTTCGAAAGGTAAAGGTGGCCGAAAACTTCTGAGTCTCTACTAAACAAACACACAGAAACATAGACAAAATAAAAAACCCAACAACATGACCCTTAACAAATTTGTACGGTTGTAAGTAATCTAAAACTACTGTCAAAAGAAACCGGCAAGAAGGGCCACTCCTTCTAGCATTCACTAATAGAATTTTAGAAGATACAAAAAGCTAACACGTCAAATGACCAAGCTGAAAAAGAGCTACATAATAAGAGGCTAAAATACCTAGCCTTCATGTCACTGATCTAAATATAATGATGGTATCATCATGACGTACACGGAAAAAAATATCACCCACAAAATCTATGATCATGACCATGGTGACCTGATGCCGTCAGTAATCAGTAATGTTCTGAATCTTGGAATCAATATCATCGAGCAATTCCACTTTGCTAACGCAAGAAGAACATTCATCAAGACAGGACGACGCATGAATCGCACATTAGGAAGAATAATACAGCACACTTGTACCACGGTGACATTTATCCACAACGCGCCGAATGAACGGAGGACCTGTCATTTTCACCTTCACACCAATAAATTCACTTCTTTATACGACGCCCCAGATACCAGCATCTACTCAGAGGAACCATCTGGCCACGGCCTCATCAGTCAAAAAATCCCTGCAAAGCGCCTGAAGGTAGCGTACCGAAGAGCTATCAACTACAACACCATATACGAAAATAGCAGCATGTTAATGTGACTAGACGGCATGCAAACCCATGTTAGCCTAACGAGATGCCTTGCAGCCCTCGGGAAAAGGATAAGAAACCTACACAAATTGAAAACGTAGATGTAAGAAATAATCTAAGTTGGATCAGGAAAGGTGCATGTTAAGACAAGAAGATATTGATATACCCTGTGATCTGGGACAAGGCTGTTGAATATTATGGCAAGCAACTTTACTCATATCAATGGATACAGAGTTGTTTAGAAAAGAACCAAGACAAAGGGGAAGAGGGACGTGTATTTTCGTATCGGATGAGTAGGACACTAGTAGCATGAATGCGTTTGGAGATGGAGACGAAGTCGACGATATTTGGATAACCGTCCATGTCAGGAAATACAAATCCTTTACAGTCGGAGCCATATACAGACCACCCAAAGCAAGTAAACAATCTGTCAAACACTTAAAATCTGTAATCCCAACTGCAGAGCTAATCTGAAAAAAACATTCATGTCGTAGGAGATATCAATGAGTTAATCAAGATTAAAATTTGAGTAACTCATTGAGACCAACCAAAAGACCATTTGGCGGTAGTTGCTCACTGTCGGACGTAATAACTGCGATAAATCGACAGGAGCAAGTGCCCGTCCATCAGTGACAGACCACGAAGAAATAAGCTGCGTGATCACAGTGCGCAAGGAAAAGCTAAGAAACAATCGTCCTGCAATTCAAAAGAAGGGAAAGGTACTCGAAAGTTTTACAGAAACTACCGCTCTGGAACAGAGTTCCTCTGTTTAACAAAATGCGTAAAACGGACGTTGTGCACAATCAGATGTATTGCAGAAATTTGAGTAAGAAACTCATGACAAAGTGGTACCAATACTTGTTACAAAAAAATTAACACCTACTACAATCGGAAGAAAAACTATTGAACTCAGTCATGAAATGAACAGCCTAAGAAATCAACTAGCAGGAAATAAAGTTGACAGTAACATAAACTTCACGATTGATATGGATTTAGCTGACCAATTGCAAGAAAAGTGTAGACCGTCACGAGATGAGGTTTTATTGCAGCGGACACGTGAACAAAAGATTCTGGCCTAAGCAAAGAAAGATGCACACATTGTATAATTAAAAAACGTCAAAAAAACTGACCTAATTGGAACATCCTTGGGTACATCGTGCCCCACAAGCTCCCAATAAGTTGAGCAGCTACGGAAACCCTGACGAAATAGCTGCAACCTCCAACGATTTCTTCGCAAAAGTGGGAAGACACACACATGATGAGGTGATGGGCGAACGAAGAAATGTCACTCCAGGCATAAATGTGACCTGGGAAAGAAAAAGACAACTTGACACGCACCACCGTCCTCTGATCATTCAATGCCTTGCAGGAAGCCTGATCACCCAACTCAGTAATAAGAACTGAAATTTATTTGCTGATGAACACATGCTCATGAGGCACTATGGCATAACGATGCAGTACCTAATAAATGGGTGTTTATTTATTCTGTCATACCTCCAGCTGCTCATCAACACTTCCGTAGCAACAAACACGTTTCATCAAAATTTTAAACATGACCTCATTAGAGCGACCCATAAATAAGGGGATAAGAATGATTCTTCAAACCTTCGATCCAAAAGTTTCCTACGTGCAAGTTTCAAAGTCACAAAAACCTATTTCACGTCATTTTCTGGACTACTTTGAATATAAATATTTCATGAAGGAGTCAGTATGCATGTAGGCGCAGGACATCTGCGGAAGGCTCTCTAATCAGAATCTGCGAGGTCGTCTGCAATGCAACTGACCGAAACTGTCCACCACTACTCATTCTGTTGCATTTGTGTAGCATTTGGCAGTGCGCACCGTGACATCTTGATGGAACATTCTCGCAACTGAACATTCAAACCTCCTGACGTGAAAGCTACCTCAGTTAGCGTTCCCAATCTGTTATGATAAACAGAAGAACTATCACTTCTCTGAGGACTGTGTATTTCGGGGTTCTTAAAGGACCCTGTCTTTTCCTCTTGTTTGTAAATGACATTAGTTTTGCGTCCTGTGACAACGCATAAAATGACAATGTCGCCTTTTGATGTTCAATTTCTGCTAATTCAACAGGCACATAAATTGGAAGAATGTAAGACATTAATGTGCGTTGTCCCACTCACATAGCTGGCATACTTCAAACGTTCCTAAAGTTAATTCAGATAAAAACAACTGCATTGTTTTGTATTTTGAAAGCAAATACAGCTAATCAGAATAAGGCCCCATGCTTAGTGTTTATGTATTGTGCGCAACTTTAGTGATTTAGACATTTATTTAGCGAATAAATAGTTTCTGAGTAATTATGCCTTCGCAACATGAATCTATGTTACGGATGGTATATTGATGTTTTTTTCTCAAGTTTGTCAGAGGCTTTGAGATATAATCGTAAATAATCTTCATTGAAATACTCTCGCTATGTATAGTCAGGCGAATTACACTCGGAAGTCGATCATTGAAAAATAAATTTACTAATTACTTGTGGTGGGACGGATAAGCACCCGCATCCGCGTCATCGGAACATCCCAAAATATTTGTCATCCTCATCCTCATTCCGGTGTAGGTTGGGCCTGTTCCGTTGCAGGGTTTTCTTAGAACATCCCTGGATCGGGCTGTTGTGGCAAGACCGAATGAGTTTCAGGTAGAAGTGACTTTGTTAGGACTATTTTTTTATGTATTTTTGTTAAGTTTTCTCATCTCCACTGTTTTGGAAGATGTTTTCAATTTTAAGTCCATACGTTTTTTATGCGTGCCCTGCAGATAATTCCATCAAAGTCATTGTACTTTAGATCAATCCGTACCTGGAGAATGAGGATATCATGCGGTTGTGTAATAAAAATACAACGTGAAACTTCAATAACGCTAATCCTGAAACCTTAGCTCCGAAACATTCATTTGCACGGTGATTTTTTTTATAGACATATTAATAGAAGCAAATTTGTTGATCTCGAAGATCAAGGTAAAATCTCTCAGTTGTCGGTAACATGAAAAACCAATATCGATGGAATGAAATGATCTAAGAAGTCATTTGTGAAATCCCTTTCAAAATCATTGTAATGGTGGTTGACGGTGGTTTCACCATGAAATAAATTAGTGATGGATCCAATGTTTTCTGTGCTTTTGACTTCATTGTTTCAAAATGATAGAAACGACAGATAAATTATTGTTAATTCGTAATAATGAACTGTAAAAATACTTGTGAACAGTATAGTCTACCATAATTGACGTACTTGTAATCTCTAACAGCTTCTATCGAAGTTATTTTGTGACAAGTTCAATAAATCCGCGTTCGTTTTGAAAGCTAACGTGATTATCGCTGGTACACTCGGCCACCCTAACTTACATAATATGATCTTAATCTAAGCCGACCGTGATCTAAGCTAGTCGATATAAATATTTATATTTAACTAGCAGCGGTTAAGAGGCGTAGAGACACAGCGATTATGCAGCTCTAATCTATAGTCTAGTTTAACCGATAATTAATCAGTGATCGAAGTGTCAATTTACTTGGTACGGTTAATAATTTCACTATTTTGTAGGCAAACATCATTCCTTAACACCAACATACACTATTCATCTTTCACACGGGCCCAATGTTGGGCAAAAAAGTGTTGTGATAGATTGGCTGAACCCTTAACATATACTTGCAAGCAGCATACGCATTTAAATCATACATATTTTAGGAAGAAAATTTTTTGCGTGCGGGAATTAAATTCAATAACACGAGCAGAAAACTAGTCAGGAGTGGAAGGCGGTGAAATTTTAAATTAATTCAGCAACTACCCTCATCCAGGAAAGAGATGTCATAATTTAATTTGATGAGCTAATTGAGCCTACATAGTTCGTTTGAGTTCGAGAAGACGGCACTTATAAAAATGAATACAAAGAGCTGTCGAGAGCAATTTTCTGTCTGAAATAGGACTAAAGGGATTTCAATTTGAAATGTTTGTTGTTGACATTGGTATATAATGTTCAAATAAGGCAATTCTCGCTTATAGTTTATTCCAATAAGAAACAATAGGGAAACGTATATTATAACACGTCGTACATTGTGCGATTGAGTTAGTTTGGGTGCAGTTGAGGTAAGCTAGAGAGTTGGGAAGACACTAAATAATGGGCCGAATGGGCACAATGGAAAGTCAAAAGAAATTTAGATTGTCAAAGTTATGGTAATATATGCGTCATTTGAATCCCTACCTGATGACTTAATCGGGCAGGAATAAAAAAATCGATGATTAACTGACGCGGGACTGCTTTCAAGGTATTGCGTTCAAGCACTCCCATGCCGATACAGATACAGATACAGACACTAAGCCGCATCCCCCAGAAAGGGGGTGGCCGACGGCAAGGCGCACCTCACACACTCATACGCTCACACTCACACAACTTAGCCCTTTTGTGCTAAAGGGTCCGGCCGGTACCCCCTCAACTTACACTCTGGGTCATGAGTGCAGTCCGAGGATCTGTCGTCAGCAGCAGAGCCAGACAGTTTTCACTGGTATCCCCCCGCCGCGTCATAATGACCGGGCCCTTCCCACCCACGACTATCCCGACAGCGGGATGCCAAGGGCGGGAAAGCACATCAGAGCAGCGTCAAAATCAACTCCACTCACGCCTGTTTATTGCACGCTCTCTCGCCACCTCCACATTCATGTCACTCCTTCCCAACGCCTGCTTCCATACCCATCGTCCAGCCCTCTCTTTGCTTCCATACCCATCGTCCTACAGCTCATTACACTCTTTAGTGCACCCAACACTTCACATCCCTCCTTCACTCGCGCTTTCACTTCTGTTTCCACTAGTTCAATTTTCTCCACATAGCTCAGATACTTAAAACACTGAACTTCCTCGAAGAGCTCTCCATTTAGGGTGACACTAATTTTGTTCGCATCGACAGTCCTCGAACATCTCATTACTTTAATCATACCCACGTTCACTCGAAGCTTCCTCCTCTCACACACTCTACCAAACTCAGACACTAGCCTACATAGCTTCTGCTCCGAATCTGCAACCAGGGCCGTATCATCAGCAAATAGCAACTGACTCAACTACCAACTCCGTCCATTCGCTTCCAACAGTTCAAAGCCACGACCCAGCACACTCGCGTTCACCTCCCTGACCACTCCATCCATATAGAGGTTGAACAGCCAGGGAGACATCACGCAGTCCCACTTTCACTGTGAACCAATCACTCACCTCGCTCCCCACTCTGACACATGCTCTGCTGTCAGCATAGAAACGCTGCACTGCTTTCAACAGATGTCCGCCCACTCCATACAAACGCAACACCCTCCACAGCGCTTATCTGTTAATTCTGTCGTATGCCTTCTCCAGATCCATGAAGGCCCTGAACACATCTTTTCCTTTGGCAAGGTACTTCTCACATACCTGTCTCACTGCAAAAATCTGATCAGTACACCCTTAATCACTCCTAAAGCCACACTGTTTCTCTCCAATTGCGCAGTCCGTACAGTTTCTTATCCTTTTGATCAGCACTCTCCCGTACAGCTTACCAACCACACATAACAGACAGACAGATACCAATTGAGTTGCAGCATTCATTTTTATCTCCTTTTCCCTTATATAGCGGAACAATGCAGGCACTGCGCCACTCATTCGGTACCATGCCTGCCTCAAAACACAAGTTCAGTAACCTCACCAACCATTCGACAATCGTTACTCCACCCTTCTTTAGGCACTCGGTCACAACCCCATCCAAACCAGGGGCTCTCCCTGCTTTCATCACATCCACCGCCTCCTGCACCTCTTCCCTGGTAATGTCCGCAACAAGTCTTTTTCCAAAAACTGGCATCCGAGCACCACCACCCACAGCAACAATGTCAGCCTCTCTGTCATCCTCGACATTCAACATCTCATCAAAATACTCGGCTCATCTCTCCCCTACATTACCACTTTCCAAAAGCAACTGGCCATTTTCATCTTTCACCACTTCCTCCTTTCTGGTCTCTCCCTTTCTCACCCTCGTCACCTCTTTCCAGAACATCTTTTTGTTCTCCTCAAAATTATGGCACAACCATCTGCCCCACCTGGCATCAGCGTCCCTTTCGGCTCTTCTCACCACCCGCTTCACCTCGTTTCTCCTCTCTTTGTATCTTTCACAAGCCAAATCTGACTTCACCTGCAAACACTCTTCAAACGCACCTCTTTTCCCTGCCGCCGCCAGCTTGGCCTCCTCGTTCCACCACTCGCAGACTTTCCTCCGGCACACGCCCACACGGCGCGCACCACACACCTTCTTCGCACTTCTCAGCAACGCATCCCTTAACGTCTCCCATTCTTCCTCCACATTTCTCAGATCCTGTTCTCTCACGTTGTCATATGCGTCCCTCAACGCCTGCTGGAACTTCTCGGCTCTACTTTTCACATTCAGTCCACTCACTTTCACTACCTCTCTCTCCTCCCACTCGCTTGTTGCCCTTCCACTTCTGATCCACTCTTAATCTACTTTCCACCAGCATATGGTCAGACACTCCTCCAACCTCCCCTCTCAACACCCGCACATCCAACAGTCTCCTCACCACTCTCCTCGATATCAGCACAAAATCCATCACTGCTCTCTCCACCATTGCACCATGAGCCATCCATACCCATGTGTACTTGTGAATATCTCGCTTCTTGAACAAACTGTTCCCGACCACCAACTCCTGCTCCATACCCATTCCTATCAGGTTTTCTCCACTGTCATTTCTACCGAGAACGCCATACCTTTCTATCACATTCTCCACCATTCATCTCCAACTCTCGCATTAAGGTCACCCATTATAACTACATTGAAATGACCTCCAAAACTCTCAATACACTCACTTTCTTTCACGTGCCAATGGACAGCCTAATTTCTTATGTATCTGAAGAGGAACTCAGATAGAGTTTTGCATATGACACCTTCTTGAATAATTTGGAAAACATAAATATTTTGCGCCTTTTTAGGGAGAGATACGTGTGGCTAGATCTTTTACCAGCAAATGTCACATAACACAAAAACCATAAATGTATTGGCTGAGAACTACATTGTTCAAATGTCAAACAAAATTGTCCAACAGTGAACCATCCATTAATTTGCATGCAATGATCACCAATGGTATTCACCTCCGCATCGGCTGATGTCGAAAATTTGGCATCCGATCAATCACTATAAAGTAACAGTTTCTATTACATTTATCAATTATAGTTGATGATAGAGATGATAGAAGAATTCAGTTAGGAAACTCATTAAGTAAACGGATATCTTCGTGTTTCCAATGAAACGATGATTCGCCAATTGTAGAAATTGCACATCGACTGAGTGCTAAAGACGAGTTATGGAAAGTTTCAGGAATTTCTGAGGTAGAATTTTTGATGGATCAATATTTAATCAACATAATGACACTGTTTTCAATTATTTTATAAATCATTTTCAAACTCCAGCTGTGAATCAATTGCCACCAATTTGTCATTGTTTCATTTGAATATTTTCTTTCGTTTAGTTTTCTATTTGTTAAGTTGTGATTAATCTATGAGCGAGTTGAGTTACTTGAGTTACTGATTTGTTTGGTGAATCGATAGGTTTTTGATTTGATTTGATTTGAGCCTCATTTCCACCGGAGCCTTAACGTGAGTCATAATAGGCTCCCCCAGAAGTCTGAATCGATGGGATCGGTTTGATTCATACCTCCTTGACGATCGGTAACGTTTACAATTCTGATCAACTAGTTTTACGATATTAATTCATGACACTCGGCAAATTAAATGCCGTTGATTGTGAGCAAATGAATATTATTACAGTAAAACAACTTATTTGTTAGCTATAAATCTGATTTTGCTCTTCTGAATGAAGTGGTGACTTCAAAATGCAAAAACAAAACATTCTCAGCGTTTTTTTATTCCATTTCTGCTTGCTTCTATTGCATTTTTATATCTCAATAATAGTGGACATTCAAATTTCGCTTAAACTTGAAGTAGGTAAATAATCGACGCTCATTATCTTTCCTCATTCCAATCATTATATGTTTTCATGTCTCACTAATCCTCAGAGGGCCGATAAACTTTTATTTGTACTGTGTCACTGATATTGTATACTGTTGAATATGTTCACAGCATCAATTGGTCCTTATTCTGCTGTCAGCCTCGGATGAGATAGTAACATCGTATCCCCTCTACCCATGACTTGTTGGGAGCCCAGCGTTCGCGCTAAAATTATTACCGCACACGCGCACTATCGCCACTCCACTTCACCTCACTGTCATGGCCGGACACTGTCATAGCCACTAAAAATCTTTCATCACACGAGCTTTCGACCTAAACGATGTTTCAGCCCACACGCATTTTCCGCCACTTCAAAATTTGCTACTGTCATATCTGCCACTGTCTTCACACCTAAACAGGCGTACCAACCTACTGGTTATCACTTTAATGAAACTTCAGTAGAAAAACGGTATGAAACGGCATTATGTATTCTCGAAAAATGCGTATGTTTGCCTCGCGGGTTAGAAATACGTACCTATGCCACGCGGGTTAGAAACTTGTACCCTGGGTTAGGTTAGATTGGGTAGGAAAAGTTTCATTAAAGTGATAACCAGTAAAATGGTACGACTCGCAGCTGATTCTGACGTGGGCTGAAACAGAGTTTAGGCAGAATGTCAGTGGCAGATATGACAGTGGCTGGTGTGACTAAGGAACGTTATGAATGTTCGCTGTTAAAAAATGGTACCGTAGGTAGGAAGTCGGAACAACTTGTGGCTGATAAGGCAGTTGGCGGAGATGAAAGGAGCTGATCAGACGTTAGCTATAAAAAAATTTAGCGCCAGGGATAGCGACTCGACTTGTTCACTGATTACGAAGCCGCACATGAGGTCAGCACCATCTGATCCCGAGCCAAAGAGTGCTCTGCCTGCTTCATTGATGTTGAGATGAAGGATGGCTGATGTGTGTTCTACTGGATGCTAATCGCTCATGCTTACATCGCTTAAGAATTAGTCCTCCAACAAACTAACGAACGAATTACAGCATGAAGAGGAAATGACGCATGAAATAGACGTTATGTTTTGTCACGAAGCCAAATCTCCTATAACAGATGTATTCCTTTCGTATTAGAGCTTTACATTGTTATATTAGCGTTTTTTTCTTCACGAAATCAATCATAATAACACTCGAGAACAGAAGTTCGCCAACAGTTATTATTAAGTACAGGTAGGATAAGTTACCCTGAGAATACGTGTTCACACATTTAATTTGATTATGGTTCCATATAAACAATTCAATTTCGATTTTTCTCCCCAATGAAAACTATTATAATGTTTCAACCAATAAAATAAGTTGTTTAGATTATAAACCCCATTTCGTAATTGGAACCATAAATCAATCAATCATCAGACAGAATATGTTCCTGAGTTTCATCAAACCAAAATTTCCTTAAAAATATATAAAACTCTCATTGATACCATAATTTATTAATCACAAGGTCAGCCAATGTACGCGCAAGACCGTTCACCGAGTAATTCATAAAATGAATTCTTCTGACAACTGTATGCAGGCTTGTCAATCAAATTAGATTGTCTCATGTGTTCAAGTTCTGAAAAGGGGAATAATGCACAGACGCAAGTGAAAGTTTGCCTGTGCTCAGAACACGAAAAAAAATTGGTTGGATATAGGTCGATCAGTTTCGAATTCAAACAATTTCAACAGAGACTAATACCATAAATCAAAATGATATCTGAAATCCTAATATATCCGTTTTAGGATGTAAAGGAGCATTTAAAACAGGAAAAAAATGCCAATCGAAATTTGTAATCGGGACTAAATTTTTTTCGATGACTAATTAAACGTACCTTGCCTGTAGCTGTATGACTAGATCTCATGCAATACATACTCAATGTTCGGCAACGTCAGGGGTTTACAATACTCGCATCGTAACCCTTCACGTGTCGTAAGCGGCGACTAATATCGAGTTCTTTAACGGGGAATTAAGATTCGTACTGCCATTACCCCTTGTGAGTCGAAGTAAGCGACTTATAGGGGCGGAGCGAGTATGAATGAAGCAAAAAGGAGAGAGACTGTCAAGATGACTGTGAAGAAGAAGTTTGATGCTTTGACGTTGAGTGAGACGAAGTCAGAAGGGAAGGGCACTGTGAGTTTGGGGTGGTAAGCGGAAGATAGTCGGGCATGGAGGAAGGCTGGGCACGAAAAGTTATGGTGTTTATATTGAGTGATCGGTTTGCTAGTAGCATTATTGAGTGGAAGAAGGTGTTATCAATATTGTTGTGGGTGAAAGTTAAGATAGGTATTGAAGTATGGGCGTTTGGTAGTGCCCAAGGACCTGGTCGCGAGAGGAGAGAGGAGGACAGGAGGCAATTTTGGACTGAAGTGAATGAGAGTATTGAGAGTTTTGGAGGTCATTTTAATGTGGTGGTGCTGAATGACCTGAATGAGAGAGTTGGGGATGAGGTGTTGTAGAATGTGGTAGGCAGGCACGGCCTCCCTACCACACAGCCTCCCTACCACCGCACGAACATATGGGTGAGGATGGTCCATAGAGCAGTGTTTAAGTGAGCACTGATGGATTTTGTGCTGACATCGAGGAATGTGGTGGGGAGGCTGGTGGATGGGCGGGTATTGAGAGGGGAGGGTGGAAAAATGTCTGATTCTCTGCTAGTGAAAGGAAGATCATGAGTGACACAGAGGTGGAAGAAGAACAAAAGAGTGGACGTTTGGGGAGGCATATGACTGCTTGGGAAGGCAGGACCTAAGAGATGTTAAGGAAGGATGATAGACGTTCGGGGATTCGTTGCTGTGATTTGTGAAAAACGTGTGTGATTTGCGCCATATGAGCGGGTGCAGAAAGAAGGACTGCAACTGATGGAACTAGGAAGTTAAATCGGCAGTGATGCAGATTGGAAGTGAAGAGCATTTGAGGAGTGGTTGCAAATGAGGTCGATGGTGGCATTTTTCAACTTTAAAAAGAAAAAGTGGTGAAGCGTTTGGTGAGGAGAGCAAAAAGGGACGCTGATGTCATGTTGTGGTAAGAGATGAAAACGGCCAGTTGTTGCTGAAGGTTGGTAATGTATGGAAAAATCGGGCCCTGCTGCTAACACTGTTCTCGGAACGCACACATAACCTGCTCTAGAGTGTGTTGCACGGTCTTTCGGACGTAATCTTCAGCGCAAAAATGCTAATTTGTTTTATATGAGGAGTATGAGGTGCGTCTTGACATCGAACACCATCCTTTTGAGGAACTCGGTCTAGAGTCTGTATGCGTATCTGTAACTCGCCTACTTTCCAACTTAAAATCTCACATATTCCTGAAATCCAAAACGTCTTCCTAGAAAAAAAAAATTCTACACACAATAACAGCCACGAAAATCCAAGGTTTCTCGTGATACACACATGTCGCTAAATACAAACATTAACATTCAATACGCATTGATCACAGCCTAATTTGCTAACATTATCAATTAAAATACGTAATAAATACTAAGCTGCGCTTAACGTGCAAATCGTGGTGCAGTTTACATTTTGTCTCTCACTTTATAATGAGAATGATAAGAACTTTGTGCTCCAGAGAGCTAGGAAAGCCTTTGGGGCACATCCGGTGACAATACAATGAATATTTTCAGCTCAATCAATAATAGTGAGGGTCAGACATGTTCACTGGGACTTAGAGACACCACAGTTTAAAATGAGAATCCTGTCGTTAACTCTGCATGACTGTTATATGATCTAGACAATGATGATCGCCGGAGATTGTCTAAATTCGAAGAGGTGAGGATTGATGGGGTGCATCTTGACTTTGCAAAATATTGATTGAGACATATATGCTGTGAGCCAGAGAGGTAGATTAGATTTCATTGGATTAGGTTAAAGAAACAAAATGAAGGGTGGGTGATGGTGAACGAAGTTGTATAAATTCACACACACATGGTGGAAAAGGAAGGTTGAAATTATGGCAAAGATAAGACCCACAGCATCATACCCCACCATCAAATAGCTCCCATCCCACTACTGCTCCGGGAATTTCATCACCGGAGAAGAACGGTCAAGTGTCAGATTGACAACTTAAGGTTCGAGGTGAGTGGTGATGAGAAGAAAAAACCCTTCGCTGTCTGGCGGTCACGTCTCAGACTGTCAAGCAGAGAGGAGCATACTCATACGTTCAATTCGACGCCCTCATATTTTTCCTCGAAGGCTTAATTATTAGCTTGCTACAGTGGTTGGAGATCTTGAGGCCTATAACTAGGTATTGAGACGCTATCCAAAAGAGCATATGGGTTGTAAGATTTTGAAAACATTTCCAAGAGTTGAGGTGCAACATGCTCAGTTAGCCTAGCACTAGTCTTCCCCAAATGTTCAAACGAATAAGTCTTCTGTACACTTGTGGTTTTTCAAAAGTTGTGCACTTTAAGGTGAGACGTTAGAGATACCTCTCTAAATAATCGGTCTGTTCTCTGCAGATCAAATCTAAATTAAAATAGGCTCACGAGTTGGAGAATTTTGATTAATCGATAGATTTGAAGAGTGCCACGGCCAGTTACCTGAGATGACACAACCTCAGGTATTCCAAGGATAGATCTTTCGTGCACTTGTGGTTCTTTGAGCATCATTTCGTATTTGAAGGTCAGATGTAAGAGGAAAATCTCGTTAGAGAAAAGTTGCTTTGGCGGCTCTTGAGGTAATCAAAAGAATCACACACGAACATTTAAAATTTGAAAGCAAAACTCAGAATTAAATGAAAAGAACGGCACAAAAGGGTTAAATTTTGAAATTGTCATAATACAGAGAGTAATCGTGTCCACAGAATCCCTCCAAAGGAAGATACCTACCACTACCGCAGCAATGGTCATCTCAATATCAGACATGATGACCACGGGAACATATGTGGGAGGAAGGTTAGTAGCTTTTATGTCGCTCTGCTCTCTGCAACACTTGGTACCGCCTGACCTGTGATGTAAAAAATATGAGTGTTTACACTATTTTCTCGCCACACTGACCAATGAATGCTCTGGAATAGGATCTGCTGTGGAGGTGATATTATTGGTCGCAATTGTTTATTTTTTTTTCTTCTTGGCACAGAGAGAAAAAATAGGAAAAGTAAAAATATCTAAAACAGGGGTGATAACCTTCTGAATCAACGCAACCCCCCTGAGTTGAGCAGCTGGTTCTACTCTGGTGCGATTTCAATTCCCTGATAGCATAGTACCAACAATTTATTCATCTAATAATACTAATAATAATCATGAAAAATAAATTACAATCGGTATGGATAATAATATAACTATTATAAATAGCAATGATAGTATTAATAGTGATAATAGTATGACTGTTAATAAAGAAAATAATAACCTCTTTCCGAATCTACGCCGTTCCATAGTCCCTGCATCTGCTTATCCTTGTTTGTGCTTAAGGGCAGCCGATGGCTTCTCAGGCTAGAGGGAATAGGTGGCCTTGATAAGGACTTAAGGGTGATTGCGAATTGCCGAGCGGGCCCACACCCAGTACCGGTGGCCCTGACGTGGATTAAGGGGAGGATGGAAGTTGCCGTTATGGACTCTCACACAGTGTTTCGTGGTAGGAATAGAAATCGTAGCGAGATGGTTAACATCAACGTTAATAAAGGAATAGTACAAACCGTTCCGAAATGGAGAATAATCACTACCGGTGGGCTGGTTCACTATGAAGAATTTTTTAGCCTGGTAGCCTTGTTTACGCTCTCCAGATTTCTACTTTATAGATGAAGCCATAATTCGATTATGCCAGCGAAATCGAGCTAATACAAAATCACACTTTCTTGCATTTCGTCGAACTGAAGGGCATAGTATTGCTCTTTTCAATATAAGACCTTCAGACGATGAGGGTCGCTGACTTTGGCATCTCCATTGGGCTGATTTTCATAGACTTGAAAGAAACTTTCCAGGATCACGACCTCTCTCTAGACACTTTGGACTTCACGAATTGTACGCTCTAGATCTGCACGCTCGAAAGCATGGGTCTCGTAACGCATCTACCGTGCCTGCAGCTGCCTCCTTCTGAAGCGATTGATAGGTAATCGCTTTAATCTGGGATTTCGCTGCGGGCACGGACAAAATTGAACAGCTTGAAGCACACTGGATCCCTGGCTCACTGGGGCCCTTATCTTATTACAAAACAAAACGTTCGCGCAAGTCATAGAACAAAATGATGAAAGACACTTCTTCGGACGTAACAATTGTTTGAGTGCTCGATTTGTATAGGTGAGGTTACTAACTATACAGCTCATTGCCCTCATTCATTCATGGTAGGATGGATATGATGACCACTCGATTCGTGTATGCCTGATGGTCAAAGATCAGCAGTCTGTACTAGCACTTGCAAACCTTCCGATCTTGTCCGCTTCAGATCGTGGGTGCCTACATGACAGATAATGAAAGTCTCCACTGGCATATTTGATCCTATCAAGTGTAGCCCTGGGCTTGCAAATAACACGCCTCATTGCATGAACAAAATTCGACGGGCCAGGTGACCAACAATAGAGTCAGCTATGTCAAGCATCTCAGTTATGCCGTTCAGGTCATTTAATATTTTCAAGGCTTTCAATGTTGCCTTCACGTAAACCGAACGTAAACCAAATCTGAGCGTGCTGAAATCCTACCGAATCTCCTCCGTCCCGTCGAGTCAATGTGCAATTTTGATTTCCGGAGGTCATGGTCCAAGGCATCGGCTTAATCTCTGTCTTAGATTTCCGGTCAACCGATGACCTCTTGGGCTGACGGGAAGTAGGTAGCCCGAACTTGGGCTAGGGGGGGATTCTGGTTGACGTTGCAGACTCTTACACAGTGTAACACGGTGCGATGCCAGGGCTAAACCACCGAGACTCTTCCGCAATTTGAACTGGGTGACTTCAGACAAGTTTTTTTCCCGGAGGCCTCTTCCTCCAGCTTTGAGGCATGGATAACAAGTTCGCTCACATTCACTAGTGCTCTTGTGGGTTCCGCCAGACCTGACTAGCTTTCTCCATATCACTAGTGTCATCCGTCGAGGTCGTCGCTGTACTCCCGCAACCTCGTTGTCTCTTTACGCACCTCCAACACAACACGGCCGTTGCTTCAGTCCGATTTGCTGACGACGATGGGCCTTCGTCCTCTCACATCGTCGCTCCTCTGCAGTCCTGAATGGGCCTCAGAACCTCCTCCATCTTGCCCTTCACCTCGTAGAAGTGACACACAAGTCGTTCCTCGTCCTGCTCCTAGGCTTTCCTGAAGATGTGCTGTCTCAGCCTGGCAGAGCGCACGTTACAGAGCAAGTAATGCTGCGGCAACCTCGTTTCGACATCGTCCAAAGGACCTCACCGGCCTCTTCTTAGGTTTAAGTAACCTACACGTCCAACACTTATTCAATTAGTTATATACTGATTCCCATGATCACTAACTTTACAATAAGAATTCCCTTCAGTAAACGAAAGTGTCACAGAAATGTCTGACCATAGTCTCTTGAAATAACTTGTCTGATTTTATTTCTGTCTCTCACCAGCTAGGGAATGAAGAGTTATTGCATTTGGGTTCGAAAACTCTTCTGACTCAGTTGAAAAGTGTAGCATAAAAGAGAAGTGTCGAGACGTGCTGAGGTGGAATACAAAAAAAAACGATCTCAAAGCACATTCATGTTCCCAATCAAATAAGAACAGTCCAATTTAAAATTCCTCAACATTTATGTCACGTAACAACAGTGACAATCAAAAATGTGCTAGATGTTAAATCATAGTATCCCTTTCCAACATAATTGATCTTGGATATTCAAACTATATATGCTATGTGTCCTTGAATACGTAATGCATTATAATAATTAATCTTAGAACGTGAACCTTGATGCCTGCGTCATTAGAATAGTGTTATCACAGTGATGGAAATTACCAGTGCTGCATATCATGGCTTGATTTGTTCTTACATGTATGTATTCACACAGACAAGCCTTGATGAATTAAACTCGAATTGTACATTCCAATTGATGAAACATATTACAACATTGCATCTATTTGTATTTTGAACACGCATTGTCAGCATTTGAATTTATGTAGGCGAATGAACTGAAAGTGGGCAGCACGGAACAGATAACACTGGAGTTATTGTTGTGCAAGGCAATTAGTATGATTTGGTCCATTTGATTTTCCCATTATTCAAATTACCACCGTTTGAAATGAAGTCGTCCAGACGAGATGTTGACATCATTTTTTAATGTGACTCGTCATCATAAAACACAACGACTTACTCGAACAGTAGATAGAGTAGATAATACCCCCGGGGAAAAAACATTACGTAATATGCAGAAGGGAGCAAAGCCAGTGTAATTTTACAAATGCAGATAATTGAAGGGTGAATGAAACATTTACGAATCTTTATTTGTGAATTTCGCCAGCGACGAATTCAAAAGAAAAAGATACATAAAATTTTAAGGTCATTTAAACTGTGTCTGAATCATTTTTCATAAACTTCCTTACGTTCAGTTTCAAGACAGAGCATCTACAATATTTCCTTTTGCTGAATGCATGACTTCCTGGCACACATATTCCGTCCCTTGATCTCTCACGCGGAGGTGTAATGTTTTGCGGCCACATTTCATTGCCCTCTGCTGTGAAGTTCCCTGGGCCGCTGTATATTCAGCTGACAGGAGTGGAATTGCAACACGAATTGGTAAATTGCCACATCTTGCTGTTTCTGAGCTATCTGTGAGAAGATGGGGTCAGAGGAGGGCGCTGGCTAGATGACTGGGTAAATTGACAGCCATTGGTTTCTCTGTGCCCGTTCTGGGAAGGTGTCATAAGAGGTTGGTATCAAAACGGAAAAAATAAATAGCCATAAGATGAAAGCTTCACTGCTATGCCAATCTCACACTTTGAACGTGTTTATTTATAATTCCCTGTTTCAGTGGCTGAGCGGCGAGATAAGGCGGGATATCAGTGCACTTGTAGCAATAAGTCATCCGGGGTTCGTGGCGTGACTAGCAAGGATGAATGTGGAGGGCCAGCTCCTCCATAGCAATAAGGACACAAGTAGAAGGACAAACCATGAGCCTCAAGCGTACGCCGTAAATTTATGCTGGATAGATAGATCTAATACAGTGACAAGCGCCAGTTCAATATCGGGTTCTGTCCAATGACCATATTATTTAATCATCATCAGGTTATTATTATTTGAAAGAACAACAGATCCGACAGTAAAGTACACATCACTTATTAGTTTTTACACTATTAACTAATTCAGCATCCATAAAGATGTTTTGTGCTATTGAGAAAATCGTTAAAAAAATCTGAGATGGCATATAGTTATCTTTACACGGTAAGTTGCGCCATCCGATAATTTTCTTTCGAAGTCGTCGTGCACGTTTCGGGGTCCGTTAATGTTCTCGGATCCAGGTGCACTTCCTAGAGGGCCGCTGTTATGGTTCACCGAAAGCTTGTCAACGGATAAGATTATCCTATCCCGATATGTTATGAGAAATCCCTTATCCCTTTCTTTCTCAAATTATCAAGTACTCTTTATTATTGAATGGCATTAGTGTGATAGATTGAACTTATAAGATAATCACAGTAAGATTTTTTACAGGGAAGTGGGCAACACATGAGTTACAAAATTTTGTTCCTAATATTTTGTGCCCATGATTTCTGCTCATTCCCATTTACTGCATTCTGGAAACCATTGCTTTTGGAAGTTACCCTATCGCAGTCATCCCGTATACAGCTCATTGTGTTGCTCATCACGTCACGTCGTGAATGCCAAATCCTCCCCAGCAAACACAAAAAGGGTCACACACTGTCTGAAAAAGGTTACCATGCCTTTGA
>SDVV010000561.1:0-30790 GCA_016164225.1 Gammarus roeselii
TAAATATATGTACACAATTTATCTAGAAATAGGTATGATGATCAGGTAGGCTCATCAGATTAGATTGAATGACTTTGTAGTTTATTACAACGTGTATTTCTATAGAAAAATGAGTTCGTTCGTGCGTCACAATTCTATGATACACATTTAAATTCGTGCTCGAGCTTCATCGAATATGATAAACATTAAATCCGGTTGCAACGCTCATTAGTAAGACCTGCCAGTTCAATGCAGCTAATGAGCCCGTTCATGTTCTCGCAACAGCTGAGGACATCTTGCAGACAGATTATTTTTTACACTTTTGTTCATTTGGTTTGGATGTGTCTACATCTTGTCATCTAATATAAGGAAAAGTCCATTCATTCAGAAAACGACATGTTGCTATTTTTGCAATCAATTTGTACACAGTAAATTTAAAATTACGCATGATGACCAGCTAAGACCATCATATCAGCAGATAAATAACATTTAACCTAAAGGGGTTTGCCCCAACTTGTAACTTAGTGATAGAGACGGGGTATGAACAGTAGGGACACATCTTGCTCCTTTCGAAAACATATCACGACGAATGAGTTGTCACAGTGAATTTAAAGTGCTGAATATGTATGCACTATTTCTTGATGACATAAGGTGTTGCGATAAGACATTGAAATTCTTTGTTTGATAATTGGTGTGAATTCCCTACTCGGATTAGCAGAGCCCAATACTTTGGGTAGCTAAGAATGGGACGGTACGGGTGGGTCTGCGTGTGTGAGAGAGCCGTTGTCAATACAAACGTACAAACAAATTATCAGTGTTACGATTTTTTCGACGACAAAAAGATGTTATGAAAACATAGTATTTGCTCTATGTCACTCAGAAAATATTATCCTTGTGTTCTGTTGACAAAATGATACTATTGATGTTTTGTTCGAGATAACGAATATAGTTTATCACGCTCTGTTTCTTGTTCATCTATCTAATGTCTCACTCTGTCAGCCTCTGCCCGCGGGCAAGTAATTGAGTGGTGTGTTTCTTCTTGAAAGAGTGTACGGTAGTGCAATTTTGAATGTTGGCCGGTAGATAGTTGAAGAATTTTGGACCTGAAATAGTGAAAGCTTTGGAGCCAGTCTCGGTTCTTCTGAACTCAGTGTCAATATTATCTTCGTTCTGTGTAGATCGTTGATGGGCCGCTTTACACGTTGATAACACAATATCATTTGAACATGATCGCTTATTATAGATTTTAAAAACTCGTACAGCTTCACTGAGCTCTAGTGGCTCATGAATATTTTGCCAGCCAAGTTTTTTAGGATTGGCGTTACCTGGTCACTTTTTCTAAAGTTACCGTCATGGGCTACCTTTGCGGTGAGGTTTATGCTACGTTGAATGTCTGCGAGAAATGATTTTGCGCACTTTCCCCATATTGTAGGGCAATAGTTTAAATGTGAAAAGATCAGAGCATTGATTGCAAGTAGTCTAGACTAAAAGTCGAGTTTTTTTTCGTTCGATTGAGAAACATGAGTGTGCCATTCAGTTTGGAACGCAGTTTTCCATCATGATGTCCAAATGTCATATTAGGATCAAGCCAAACTCCCAGACTTTTGACTTTGTCCTCGAGAGAGATTTTTGTGCTCATAGGTACTCTCCTTGTATTTGCTTCTAATCGCAGGATAATGCGCTGGGTCCTATTTGTATTAACTTTATGAGCCCATATGAAGAATACCAATCAGTTATGCGGTTCAACGCAGTTTCCGCGTCCTCCTTCAGCTTTTTTATTTGGTTTGCCTGTCTCACGAACAGCAACTGAACATCATCAGCATATATTGTCATTCTGGCGTTGTCTCGAGAGTTTCCACAGTTAATGTCATTAATAAACATAAGGAAAAGAACCGGTCCGAGAATCGATCTTTTTGGAACTCCAAAATTTACCGGTCTTCGAGAGGATGTATTCTCTCTGTCTAGTACGACAGATTGGGATCGATGACTGAAGTAGCATTCAAACCAGGATGTATGGATGTTTAGTTGTGAAAGTTTTTTCAGTAAGATGTCATGGTTGACACTCGAATGCTTTAGATAGGTCCAGTAGCACGAGTAATAATAGACAGTTTTCGTCCATAGCTTTGTATCCTAGTTTGGAGATTTTGAGTAGTGCGTCTTCAGTTGACGTTTTCCGTCTCTATGCGTACTGACATTCATTGATGAGGCTTGTAGCCTTTAGGTTGTCAAGGAGTTGACGTGTTATGATCTTTTCCAGGATTTTAGAGGGTTACTGGTAGGAGGCTTATTGGTCTATAGTTTGATGGGTCGTTTACCTCACCCTTTTTATGGATAGCTTTGATGAGCGCATGCTTCCAATTTTGAGTGAAGGGGTTTGTGGCAATGGATGTGTTGATGAGCAGCTGGAAATATGGCAGAACAATTTCTAATCCGTCCTTGAGGTACTGCAGGCTAAGCCATCGTCCCCACATGAATGTGTGCTTTTAAGTGAGTAAATGGCTGATTTAATCTTAGGTATGCTTGCCGGGTTCGGTGACCACATTTGGTCCTTCATGGGTTATGAGTTCTTATGGGAGGCAAATTTGAGCCGAATTGGCGTTTGCGTGGCCGAAGTTTTGCGCACTCCCGTTGTAATTTTGTTTTGCTCGATAATAAACTCTTCGTGTGTGTGCTTTCCAACGTAAGCGAAAATATCGTTGAAAAATTCGTCTGTTTCTGCAGGTTTTTCGTAATTGATAGACCTTTTTGATTTCTTGTGGGGCACAATGTTGCCAAGGATATTCCAAGTCTGCTTCGGGTTATTTTTTGCTTTCTCCAAATCAGCGAGGTGTGCGTCTCTCTTTGCTTTGCCTATCAGTTTTTGTACGCGTTTTTTCAGCGAGTCTGAAACCACTTTCAGAACGTTCAAAACACGTTGTTCATTGTTTGAATCATTGTTATTTGTGTTGCTGTTATTTTTCGTGACTGTCTTTTTCATTACCCTCTGAAGATGTTTTGTTGTTTTGCTTCCTGATTCAGTACAGGAGTCATCCAGCTGTTCAGAGGGCGTGTCAGTTTCTTCGTAACTACTGGTGTAACTGTGTCGAGAGCTGCTGAGAACGTGTCTGTGAAAATGGACGATTGAATATTCACGTCATCCGTTTTGCGCATGTTGTTAAACAATGTTACTCTGTTCCATAGCTCTTGTTTTAGTAAACCTGGTGAATTGTCTTCATTTGTTCTGTGCGTCAGAATGACTGGTTTTCTTTTTTCTTTACGTACTGTGATCAGGCAGCTTGTTTCCTGGTGGTCGGCAAGGGGAGCCCAGCGTTCGCACTGAAATTATTTCCGCACACGCGCACTATCGCCACTTCACTTTAGCTCACTGTCATGGCCGGATACTGTCATAACGCTAAAAATCTTTCAGCACACGAGGTTTCGCGCTAAACGATGTGCCAGCCGACACGCATTTGCGCCACTTCGATACACCTCTTTGTCAGAATCAGCCACGAGTCGTACCATTTTACTGGTTATTACTTTAATGAAACCTCAATAAACTGTCATAACCGCTGAAAAAACAGCATTACGTACCCTAGAAAAATACGTACGTTTGCCCCGCGGGTTAGAAATACGTATTTTTGTCCCGCGGGTTAGAAACACGTACCCCTAGGTTAGGTATGGCTGGGAAGAAAAGTTTCATCAAAGTGATAACCAGTAAAATGGTCCCTTTTTGGGTTGTATGCAAGTGGCAGATACCTTAGTTAGGTTGTATGCCAGTGGTTGATATGACAGTGGCTGGTCTAACTGAGAGATGCTATGAATTTTCGCTGTTAAAAAATGGTACCGTAGGTAGATAGTCGGAACAACTTGTGGCTGATGAGACAGTTGGTGGAGATGAAAGGGGCTGATCTGAAGTTAGCTGTAAAAGAATTTAGCGCCAGGGATAGCGACCCGTCAGCGAGTGCCTCATAAACGGTGGTGCTTAGGACAGACGATCGATTGTTCGTAATTATCATATAAAGCAATGAGCTACTGTCTTTCGTGATTCTAGTTGGCTCCGCAATGAGCTGTTCAAGTTTTAGTCTTTTAGGTATTGGGCCAAATTTATTACATTTCAGTTGTTTGTCGTTGAAATCTCCTAAGACGCACATGTTCTTCTTCAAATTAGCTGAGACCTGAATCTTGGATTCTATGTATCTGATTGACTGGTTGCTGGCATTGAGTGGCCTAAATGGCTCCGACCAGAGGATTTAGTTTGTTTTGCTTGCACGCTAGTCCAAACATCGTCGACTTCATCTCCAGTTCCGACCGTTTTCTGTATCCTGATTGTGTACTTATTTTTTGCGTAGATACATGCGCCGCCACCTCTGTTACCACGGTCTTATCTGAACAGTTCGTACCCATCTATCTAAATAAAGTTGCTGTCCATGTTGGGTGCAAGCCATGTCTCAGCCAAACAGAGTATATCAACATCTTCATCCATTAGCATAAGCTTGATCTGGTCTATCATAGACAGAAGTATTCTCGCATTTGTGTGTTTTATTTGTATGTGGTCCTTGTCCTTTGCCCGAGGCTCGCTTGCTTTGCCACTCGCTCTACTAGGTGCCCGAGTGCCATCTAGTCACATATGCTCGGGTGCTCTGCGATGGCTATTTCTTTAAGTTGTGTAGTTCTTACTGATTGCCGCAATACTGCTTGTGACAGGGTCCTGGCTCTTGTGAACGTTGCCTTGCGAGTCCTCTTCGTAGATGCAGGCGTCATGTGCATCATATAGGGCAGTGAATTTATTGGAGCAGAAGATTCTATCATTAGGATTACTGATTGTTTTGCTAGATTTTAAGAATTTTTGCATTGGTACTAGTGCACTGTAGTGATGTTTTTCTAGGTGAATGAATATCCTGAGACCTGATTGATTGTTTTTCAAGTGTGGCTTGATGGACTTTATTGTTGCATTGGCGAAACCGTCTTCCTGAATTATGTCAATTTGAAGTCCCAGCGCGTTGCTCAGCATTGTAGGGACCAGGTCTCCCAGGGATTAATTGTAGTCTCTGTTGTAAAAGTACCGTCCCGTATATATCAGGTAGGCGTCCCGTAACCGTTTTTTTGGAGGAAACCTGAATAGTAGTCCATGTTCACATCGGCCTCATGCCATGCTGCGCCCAGTAACGAGTCAATGTTTTGTTCGGGACAATACCCTATTTGGTGTTGCCATAATTTACAGAGGGCATGTACGAGGCAGTGGCCATCTGTGGGAGTTGGCCTTAGTTGTTTTTTCAGGTTATTTAAAACCGAATTAATGCTAATTTATTCCTGATTGTAGGGATTATAATTAGATGTCTTCTCGCTTGATTGTGAAGACCCTGTTCTAGATGAAACAGGATAGCTACACGCAAACAGTGTTGTTGGAATGCGAGCCTGACTTGGGACATGGCTGAAGAGACGTCCGTTCTTGACCTGTCGCTTATGATGGAAGAGGGACTGACCGCATTTGGTGAATTTGTATCACTGCACAGTGAATTTCCCGAGAGAAGGGTAGCCAGATAGGGGTTTGAATTATTTTGTATTGCTCCGAATGTGATTGGAGGAAGAGCAGCGCCAGTAGCGTGACCGTTATTATTTAGTTAATGGGTAGGCGCTGACACGTTGCCATTGAAATAATCATGATGAGAAGGCACTGACTGGGCGCTGTTGTTGTAGAGAGGATGGGGAGGCACAGGTTGTGTGCCATTTTTTTCGAGATCACAAGAGAGCGTTGATTGGGGGCTTTTGTCATGGAGACTATGAAGAGGGGCTCAATACAAGCTGTTGGTGTATGGATGATGAAGCGACGGCGGTAGGGAGCTGTTGGTCTGGGAATGATGATAATGAGGATGCTCTGACTGGGAACTCTTGGCAGGGTTAGGAGGAGAAAGCTCTGTTTGGAAGGTAATGCGATGCGGATGATGGGAGAGCACTGACTGGGGCTTTTGACATGGAGATGATGAGGAAGCGCTGATTGCAATCTGATTGTATTTGGAGGAATGAATAGTGGAGGGAAATATATGGGAGTGGTTAGCGGGATAGATAGAGTTGGTGTTAGGGCAGAGGTTAGGGAATGGTAGCGAAAGTTGGGGGTTGGGGCTGTGCTGCAAGCATAGTTACACAGATTTGCATTAGCAGTGTTGAGTGGAGGAGGAGGGTAGGAGAAGAGAGGATAGCAGTTGGTGTGGTGGAGGGAGACGGGAGACGTGGGTGAAGAATAGGAGGGAGCAGTACTGACATGGGAGGTACCCGGTGGACGATAAGCGTGAGCCGATTGTAGGTTGTTTCTAATTGGAGGCTGAGTAGGCGCAAATTGGGCGTAGTTTGTGGGGCGGCGATGAGGATTCGCTGATAGAGCGCTGTTGTTATGAGTGTGGTATAACGTCACTGCATAGGAGCCGTATGTTCGGGGATGATAAGGAGTCACTGATTGGTGAATTTTAGTTTGGGGGGACGAGAAGTTGTCTGCGAGTAGATGTCCTTTGTTGACTTGTGAAAGGGTGATGGTGTAAGACGGTGGCAGTGTGATGGAGGGAAGTAGAGGGAGGGAGGGGACCCCAGTAGTGATTGCTTGCTTCTGACATTGTTATAATATTGAGATGGCAATACCTAAACCCGCTGAGGAACGTAACGTGCTACCGTGTTGAAAAATTTGATAATCCCACTTTCGTTTAAACTTGCATTCTCAGGAATCGCTCGTCGGAGGCGCCAGTGGATTCATCTCGTAGATTGCCAGTTGGGATAGCTCTGAGCTTGAGGGAGTGGCATAGACTCATGAAACAGTGTCTCTGCTCCATTGTTTTAAGATTGAGAGGTTCTGCCATGGGTGTATCTTAGCATTTTGGTTCTCTATCTCTATTTCGACAGGGCTCGTGAGCACAATAATGTAAATTTTGAACGGATTTGCGGTTCAATGATATTAAACAAAACACCGTAGTCATTGATACTTATTTTATGAAAAGTGCATTTATCTGAAAGATCGGACGTTAGCACATTTGTCATGCGGATTTCGCCGATGAGTATTGTCTTAAGGGTCTTAGTATTTTCTGTTGACCAGGCGCTGGTGCATGGTGCTTGTTGATGCGGATTTTTCTGTTGAGGTGATGATTAAAGGCTCTGTATTGTTGGGGGTAGTAGGGGTTATGGACTCAGTTTCAGAGGTACGAGGGGTGGGAGATGGAGAGTCCTGCAGCACTGGGTGAGTATCTACCTCCAAATGAGCTTCCTTGTGGGAAAGGATTGGCTTCTTCTTATCGAGTTTTGAGGTACAGGCACTGGCCTCCGGAGTGTTTGGGCAGTGCGGCAGCTCTATGTTTATAGGCTTGCTGGTCCTGGTGCATTTTTGGCTTTTGCATGATATGCAGTCCCTGTTATTCTTGGCTCAAAGAATAACAGAGAGTCTTACTAAAGAAAGATGGACCTGTAAATAACTAGAGATAAAGGTAAACAAAATTCTGTGAACCTATTCGCAGAGACGATTCTAACCAATTCTTTCTAACATGAACAACATAATCTTAAAGAGAGAAGGACAAATCATTAGCTAGAAATTATATTAAAATAGATGTACACAATCTAACAATATCTATTCACAGTTCTGTGGTGGACCTGTTTAAGCACAGAAAGAGCTGACTATTTTTTTCTGCATATTATAGTAGCCGTTATATTTACAATTTGGGACTTAGAGCCGGTTTTGTGTACTAGTTGATGACAAAATGTTACAATGAGTTATGTGAAGTAGCGAAGAAAACATAAACTCAATTTTCAATTCAACGAATGCGCCTTCAAGAATCGCTTGCCAGTAGTGTACAAGATATCCAATGAGTGATCTGCAGTTCATAAAAATTCACTAGCTTATACTATGGTGTGTAATTTATTCGAAGAAATGCGATGAATCCTAATTGCCAAAATTATGACGTATTACGTTAATACAAGTTAATCTACAGAGTTATGAATTAAAAACCATATTAATGCGCAAGGAATGACTTCCGATCTATTGAACATGTCGCAGTTTCAAATACAATGTATTCGCTGTCACGCTACATTTTTGGGGTTCAGTTTAAAATAGATCGCGGTTCTGCTTGCAATGTTTCAAGTACTTATATAGCACGGTAAAAATTTTCAAATTGTGCTCTTGTTCATCACCTTTTAGCTACATCATAGTTAAATTAAAATTATACACGTAGGCAGTCTACGACTAAAAATTATAATTCATAAAAAACAGAGCGACGAATATTTTCGCAAGAAATGAAAGATCAAAATTGGTTGTTCCTGATCAAATGAAAATATTCTAATGAAGACATTCAGTTCAAGTATTGACTGCATGTGACGCAACCTGATAGGAGAAGCAGTGGAGAAAGGGGCGAGGGCGGGGATAGAGAGCAGGAGCCGTTCATGACCATGGGATGACGATAGGCACGCACGTATGAACACGTCAGTCTAAAATGTACACAGACCCGTTTTTGTTAGTGTGTGACGTCTGCTTTGGCGTTCTTGCGTCAAGTTTTCGAGCGCGAGTTAAGGCTTTTTCAATATTATGTAGGATTTATTATCTTATGTTGTACAGCTGCGATATGATCTAAGAGAGACCGCCAGAATCATTATGCCTAAGAAAAACAGAGCACATACGGAAAAAAAGCTACCCTGATCGAGTTCTGACAATGAAATTTCCTTAGAGATGATTATCAGCAGACCAACATTTAGAGGATTGAATTCTTTATTTTCCGCGAGGTTTTTCACCAGGAAATGTATAGCGGCTTGAAAATGTTACGAGATTATTCAAACTAGAGATGTTGAGAGACATGAAAATTTATACAAGTGGCAAAGCGGCACACAAAAACGTGAAGGTTTATGTCTGAAAGTTGCATTTAGGATCATGAAGATTGATTTTTTCATCCGTGATGTATTCAAAATTGGATAACTTATTACATTGTGGTATCAAGCAACAAGAAAGGTAACCTACAAAGACATGAATTAAAGCGAATAGTAAAATTGAAGCAAACTGAAAAATTACCTTGACATATTTCCCTACAAAAAAGGCTAAAGTAAATATCCTGTGCGCAGGATAGAAGATAATGAACGCATTCAAGTAATCTAAGAAACATGAATACGAGATAATCGGAGAACAAATGCAAACTGAGAAAAGAATCTTCTAGAACATTGCATGAGAAAGTTACACATATAAATAGTCTTGGGAGCAATGAGCTCACGGGCAAAGAGGTTTATGAACTCAAAAATGTGATCAACAAACACATTGAATAATTGAACAATTAAATAATTAAATATTTATCTTGTGGCGGAAATATACTTGGCACGGGTCATAAACCACCAAGAAGTGCAACTAACTAAGTGAAGTGTAATTTTTTGAACGGCAAGAGAGAAAGTGGAATATCAGCACTGCAAAATCAAATGTGTGGACCATCAAACTGGCCCAAAGCAGCAGCTGGAATGAAACGTGGGTCCCACTGTTTGGCGTGCAGGATCCTGAAGCAGGCCGAAGCAGTTGAAAAACAATTGGTTGCAGCGAGGGATCTTCAAGCAGGTCGAGATCATCGAATGGGTGGGTGAAAGTGATAGCTTCTGGTGAAAACATACTTGGTACAGGGCAGTAGGCCACCAAGAAGCCCAAATAACTAACTGACGTTTAATATTATGAACTTCAAAAGATGGAATAGGATATATCACTGATGGAAAAATTTAATGAGTGGACTATCATAAGCCCACAAAACAGCAGCTAAATTGTAGATATCCTTCATAAACAATCTTAAAGTAACGGGAAAAGGGGTGGGGCAATTAAAACGTAGGCACCAAACAGACGAATGCACTGCCATTGAACAACGCTTGATCGTTTTATTTTGCAGACGATAAGTTCATCGCCTACAAGATGTAGCAATATCCTAGATCTTCTATTTGCTGTACGGAGCTGAGACTTGGGGGGGGGGGGGGGGGGGGTGGAGAGCAGAGGAGAGAAGAAGGTTGAATGTTTTCGAGATGAAATGTTTGAGGAACATGGCTGGAGGGTCGCTGAAAGACAGGTTCACACAGACAGGACATAGTTGATTCGCGTGTTCTGAGATGGTTCGGGCACATGGTTAGGATTGATGAAGGGAGATTGGTGAAAAAGGTGTTGAAGTCAGAGGCGAGTGGACGTAGTCCTAGACGGAGACCGAAGTTTGGGTGGATGGATGGTGTGGAGCAGGCGTTGGGAAGGAGAGACGTGAGTGTGGAGATAACGAGAGAGCGTGCACTGGATAGGCGTGAGTGGAGAATGATAGTGAACGGATGAGTTTTGATGCTGCCCTGAACTTCTTTCCCGCCCTAAGCATATCGTTGAGAGACGGGATGGTCGTGGGCGGAGGGGGCCCGGTCATCATGACGCGGCAGGGGTAAACCAGTCATTCTGTGGGGCCCTGCTGCCGACACTGACCTCGAACCACACTCATGACCCGGAGGGTGTGTTGCGGGGTCCCCGGCCGGACCCTTTTGCGCTAAAGAGCTAAGGTGTGCGAGTGTGAGTGTATGAGAGTGTGACGTGCGCCTTGCCGTCGGCCACCCCCTATGCTGGGGGATTTCGGCCTAGAGTCTGTATCTGTATCTGCATCTATTTACCGCAAGCCACTCTCATGCCACGAACCTAGAAGCGGGCAAACCACTCGGAACTAACGCCCATAACTGTATCCGTACGTCAATAAATAACGATGAAGTTCCTAACTTTTGATCACTTATCTGAAATGGCTTAGGAGAGTCAATGGCGTCAGCAAACATAACCCTCGGACGTGACGTCACTCAATCGTTTAGCAATTATTTCGCTTTCCTTACAAATATTGAGTTCGAGCATTTCCCACAAATAAAAGCGATAAGCAGTCTATCAGCCTAAGTACTTGAAAGGAGAACTGAATCATATTCTGTTGCAAAAAAAAGCACTCGTCAAAACAAAACACCCTCATGATGATGCTGCAAATAACGAATTTATAAACAGCGGAAGAGTTTTTAAGAAGGTCCTGAATCGTTAAAAGAAAGATTGTGAAATGGAATTGCGGCGAACGCCAAAACTAGTCCAAAACAGTTTTCTAGATACATTTCATAGCAAAAAATCGATATCTGCAGTAAGTCTCTTGAGCACGATAGTGATGAGGTAGAAACGGACGAGACTATAGAATAAGTGTCCTATTATTGACCAATATATAAATTGAATACCTGAGCATAGTACACTTTTTCCCTACCGCAGTTATTAAACATATAAATAAATTGGAGGTCGCAAAACATCCAGGTCTAGACCAAGTTCTTTTCAGAATACTGAAAGAAACTACGAACGAAATCGCCGAACACCTATCAAATATTTTCACCCAATAGTTAACAAATAACACATGCACCGCTCCAAGGAAAGAGGCCCGCATTACTTCAATTTTTAAAGAAGAGGACACAAAGTGTACCGGAAATTACTGATCAATAAGTCTTGCCTCAGTCCTTGGTAAATTGACGGTAAGTTTGATTACAGACATAAGTGACAACATTCTTAAAATAAACAAGCTGAATGACTACTTTCAGCATGGCTTTAGACGATATCGGCCCCGGTCACGAACCTGCTACTTTTCCATTCAATAATATAATTAAAATTCACAACAAGAAACATTCAATCGATATCATCTACTTTGATATCCCAAAACTCTTCGATAAAGTCCCTCAGAGACGCTTCGTTAGTAAATTGTACAACATCGGTGTTCGAGGCGAGATTAATAACTGAATGAAATGTTGGCTCACCGAAAGACAGAAGAGAGTCTCGTACATTACTGAACTTCTCCTTGGAGTAATGTTACCAGCGGCGCACCTCGAGGATCAGTTTTGGTTCAATCCTCTTCATGATCGACATTATCAATCTCTAAAGAAACTTCACTCGTTCTGTGACATCAGCATTTGCATATTGCTGTCACATTCGCCAGTCAGATCCTTCCTCGGTGACTCGTTAGAGTAGAGTTGTCTCCACAGTGAGGACATCCATTCATTATAGGCTTGTCAGTAACACAGCTGAGGTATTTGTCCAATCGGCTTTTGAACCTCAAGATGTTAGCTGAGGTTTGCTGAGTTTGATCTCACGTATTTTCAGTTGCATTCGATTGCGTATCTGAGGCGCCCGCCATGTGAAACTTTTAAATGCAGCGGTTTGCATCGTTTTACCGCCCGGCCGTTCTGGCACTTTGAAATAACACATTCTGTCAATCCTTACCTGATTTCTTATCCTCACTTTTGTTCACATTTTTACTTTGACATTGACGGTGTAAATTTCCAGAATTTTTCAAACGTTCAAGACCATCAATCCTTCCATACGTCTTTGGATTGAGTGTAACTTCAATGTATTTTATCTGTCGTAATATTCCACTTCCTTTACCACTGTGATTTTTAAGGTGAAGCTTTTTTGAACTGCTTCATGTCTTTCCAGATCTATCCGTTTATATGGGATAAAGAGGGGAGCGCAATAGTCTTTAACTGGTTGGAATAGCAGCGTACAAAGAGTCAACATTGTTCTATTTTCCTTTGCCAGACAGGTTCTCATGGCCCAGGAACACAGTCTTCTGACACTAGCCTCAACCTTTGCAGTTTGTTAATTTAATAAAGCATTACTCTGCATTGCACGCCAAAGTCACTCAAGCTTTTTTTTCCAATGGCTGCATTTTTAGATCCGAATTTTTTAACTTCTTAGTACTCAAATCTTTAATTAATTGAATTGCAGATTTTTTTCCCAGCCTCCCTTGAAGATTCCTTTCTGATCAGCTTGAACATTTTCTACGTCCCTCGTATCCTTCACTATGCCTAGTAGTTTGCTCGAGAAGCGTCGAGCCAACGGTGAAATAAAGGAAGTGTGGGGCGAGCTGTTTTCTTTAGATGCAACCGGAATGGCCAGGAATGATTGATTCAAAATCGATGGCAAGCGTTTCTCACTCTAAGTAACGCGCAACTTTTTCAGGTGTCGAGTTGTCGAGGAATGGGACAAACTTCCGTGGTAAATTAGAAACAGCGATACATTCGAAACGTTCAAGGTAAGGTTTGGCATATTCTAACAGAACCGCCGCTAAACAGCTTCCGGTTGTAGCATGCTTACCAGCATATGATGTCCGGCATTGGCACCAGTATGGTTAAAATGGTGTCCATTGTTGGCACTAGCACGGTTAAAAATGTGGCCGGCATTGGCACCAGTATGGTTAAAATGGTGTCCATCGTTGGTACTAGCACAGTTAAAAATGTTGCCGGCATTGGCACCAGTATGGTTAAAATGGCGTCCATCGTTGGCACTAGCACGGTTGAAAATGTGACCGGCATTGGTACCTACTCGTTGCAAAACGGTGTCGAGCAATGAACCCGGTCAGCATTGATTTAACGTGGAATAAAACCGAGACAATCTCAAATCAACTTCGTTGATGGGCGGCTTTCTCCTCTTGTGCTGATTTGAGTTGTTTCGAGTATCATCGTTGAATGCTATTTCTTAACATAACCTTTCCCTTCTACTTCAGAATTAATCTCCTCCCTAACAAAAGCAACCTTGATTAGGACATGGCCTTTTGTTGTCTTCTTCTACTTCTAAACACTTGTATTTGCGCAGTCTGACAAGTATTTGCCGTGGTGCATGGCATACTGCCCTCACTTCACGCGGTGGCGGGAGTGCCGCCGCTACGACTGACGTTGCAATGCAACAAGTCATAGACAAAATGCTTGTCACGCTGCCCTCACGGTGTACTTCATGATTTATGTTGTACGTTTGAGCCTGACTGCTCGCACGAGGGAGGCCTCCTTGGGTCAGTTATCATACTCATAACATTAATAAGCAAAGCCGAACAACCTGTAGTTAGGATCAGGAGCAGAAAGCAAACACAGCAACAAGACAGCCAATGCTTAGGGACTCGAACTAACGAGAGTGGCGTGCGAATATGTACATCGAGCTGCTTTGTTTTGTTCTGATCTGTCTTCCGAATGTACGAGTGTTGCCGCGCTCAGCCCTGAGAGGTTCGGACGATGAGTGGCTGCTGTGGCGAGGAGAGGGCCTCTGAAAGGTAGGCCAAGAGTTCCCAAGAACGTTCGGGATTTTCAATTGATGATACTATGCAAGGAGCGTTCTAAAAAGAAAGATGTAAGTGTGGTCGAAGCTGCCTTGAGAGGGATGTAAATAGCATTGAAACACGCTTCCATGCAAGTTAAGAGACCACGGGTGTCTTAACTTGTTTTAATTTAAGGTGTGTGGGTGGTTCACGAAACAAAGGTCGACTGTTTGTGATGGAGAAGTATGCTCGAGTATGTATCTCCCGCTCTAAATTAGTCTTATCAATTGTGGAACGAACCATTTCACAACATATCTCAGAATAGAGTTAAAATTTCAGATCGGAAAAAACAGTAGCAGATCTGAGGATGTTGCTGCTTACTCAGTTTACTGCTATTTTGTAAGAAAAGGAAACCACAATGTTTATTCATAGTGTGGGACATATATATTCCTACATGACTTCACCTGTAAAAGTAAAATTTTGTAAAAAATGTATAAATAGTTTAGGCCGTCTGGTCAGGGATGTGAAGGAAACATCTGGATTGGAGTTGACGGTGACGTGATCGAGAACTCTAACTTATCTTCATATTTGAATTAGATAGTTTTGAGACACTTTAATTATTTTGTATTGTGCTCGGGTGAACTTATAGCCCCATCTTATCCAAACTGGATCGTAATTACTCTAACGCACACTTATCTTTATGTAGACATCGGTATCCTCCGGGGTTTCCTTGATTGTTCATGGCAATTAGCCTGAACAGAGCTGCGAAAACAACACATCCAACTTGGGAACGGTTTCAAATCACTCTGCCGGTCTTCCCTCACCACACACAACGCGGGAAAAAGACACGGAGCAAAGGCCGCCCATGATATGGTATTCTACATCTTCGTATTTACATCCATTTTACTCGAAGGTTTACTGACATATACTTGGTTAATGTCACCTATCATAAACACTTTCATTGCGCGGAGTCAAGAGACGAAAGCTGAAGTGAGTTCTCCATTCCAGTTTTATTTTGTGTTCATATCTATTCCCTGAATGCCATCGATATTAATGCTGCTATAGCAATGCTGCAGACCCAATATTACGAGCGATATATGAAGGTAAAGGGAAGGAAAAAAATATCTTTAACGATACAATAAGTCGTTTTGATATGATTTACCCGGCTTCTAGTCAATAGAGCTCTCTGCAACCAACACAGAAACTGTACAAATATTCCAAGCATCTCGCTATGGCGGATCAGATTGTAATTAAAAGTAGTGGTTTTAACTTGGTCTGCTTGTACGGTCGATGTTCTGCATATAAAATTATTTCATTGGATTGGAGACGATAGAAATTGACTTTAGGTTCAAATTCACTCACTGAGTTTGAGAAAAATTAATGCCAGAAATGTCAGGTTCGGAGTCACTGTTGAAATCTTCATTTACAAATCTTACAGCGTATTATCGACGCCCAAAATCGTGTCTTTTTACGTTTCTTTCCAATATCACTGCATAGAGATTGTGTTGTTTTAAGAATGTCAATACATAAAGGGTTAGCCTCTGGAATTAGAGGAAACAGTAACAAGTATATGCATACATAACAACATACAATCTCTTTGAAGGGAAATCGGAAATAAAACGCGCAAAGGCCATCTTATGGCATCTACAGCGCCACGGGCTAGCAATATTAAAAGCATCGTTTCATTTCATTGGCATGTACTTAAATCAAATTTGATCGTAGTACAATAGAGCTCATCAAATGAGGAAGCCCAAACGAAGAGCCTCGCCGTCCGGCTACCGCCCTCTACATCACACTCCTTACTAGGACAAAGCACTTCGTTTACGATACAGCATTCCTTAACATACTGACTATTGTTTTGTCTGGTCACCCCTTCGAACAAGCGTCTTTGTTTTCGGAACTCTGTTAAGTAAGCGACAGTGTGAGGAAGTAATAAGACGCCCCTTGGTTGCACCTCCAAGCAAAACCGTGTTAGTTGCAGGCACCGCTTCCCCGCCTCCCTACCATGCAGCCCGGCACAGACACATTGTCTCCAGTTCGGGACTGGAACGCCAGGCAGGTGATGGGATTCGGGACAGAAACGAGGAAGAACTGGCGACAAGGAAGAGAGCCGTGATGAAGGACCATGAGAACATGGAAGAGAGAAGTGTAGGAGTTTCACGAGAATATGGTTCATCCTGACTGGATTATTTTCTCTTATAGTTTTATATAGGAAGAATATTTTATAAAACCGTCTGAGAAACAGTCAATGTCACTGCTCACGTTTATTAACTTCTAGTGCAGATGGACGATTCTCTTACAAATAATTGAATAGTTGTTTTTATATTTTGGTTTATAATCCGCGTTCAGGGGTATTGTCCTCCTAGTCAGTTTGACAATTTAGCAGATCGTGTTTTTGCCAACGCGGTATTGCAGGTTCTGATAGATCATTCTGTGAGAGCTCGCGCCCACAAGCTCGGTTCTGAGAGAGCCGCCCACTCCACTCTTTTTGTCTCGTTTCATTCTTGTAACTGAAGGTTTTTAATGGAGACGGTTTTGGCATAGCTGGATCAATATATAAGATAACTTGGCAAGGAAATTGGTCAATCACGAATATTTTTTAAATGATAAACTGCTTCTGGGAAAACGTGATTATATTTTTTCGAAATAGTTTTAATTGTGGTATTTACTTCATTCACATTCGTGGTCATACGTAAATATGATATTAAACACAGGGTGAATAGGAAATTGTAGGCGATGATTTAATGACATGAGTGATTGTAACGCCTACAGTGCCCAATGCAACTTCGACGACAATCTTGCCCACATTGCTCTCTGCTTCAATGCTAGAGTATTGCAGGTAATTGAGTAGACGGTGTCGAGCATAAAGTACAGTGTAGGCTTTAAAAACAATCTTTGAGTATCATTATCCTACCGCCCATTCTACGATTTTTCGTATTATTACAAAATCATTTAGGGAACGATTGAACCTCTAGGGGCAAGTATTGGTATGTGTGTGAGTGCATAAAAGGAGGGTGAGGTGAGTCTTCATGGGGGATACGGCCTTGCTTCTGTAATTATTTTCCCGATTTCTATTTTCTTAAATATTTCACGTTCGCAATATATATATACCGAGGTCTAGAACCTATGAAACAATCATCACTCAATCCATCAAATGTGTACCAAATGATAATTTGGTAATAAATCTACTCACAGTTCATTGCCGGCTGCTTGAACTTTCTCTCTGATTAAAGAAGGTTCATCCTCCAAACACTTCCCCCTGTTACGTCACTTCACCGGCCTCCGGCGATCAGCTCCCTACGTCATCCTCACTGCAGGAACCGTGGGCCCATTGCAGTTTGGGCCTCTGTAGACGTGGGAACATCTTCGCCGATTCCAGGTCGCAGCTGGAAGGTTCCGTCCATCGGTTGCATCACGGCGCTATTATCGTAGTTATCTCGGCCCGGTTTCTGCCTAGGGAAGGTTCTGGTGTATCTAATACGCCTTGAGCTGAACTCGACAGGAAACGTACGCGGAATCAGTAATCGTAGTCACGAGACTTTCATCACCAGGAAGACGGTGTCACGGGGATGGTAAAAGTTATTATAGTTAGTGAGAAAAGAGAGGGGGCTCAGAGTATTAATTGCTGAGCAGACTATTGCATCGCCAGGCGAGGAAAGAGGTAGCGACGCAGTGTGGTGTCATCGTTGTAGTGTTGCTCCACAGTCATGACTATGAAAGGACAATGTAACTCGTTAATGCTCGAGAATGATAGTACTGTTAGTGAATAAATTATGTAAGTCCTTCTATGCTGCTAATACACAACGTTGCCATTTCGTAAAGATACCAAGCCCTAAATTAGATTGGATTTTTGAAATACGTTGGCCATCGCTAAACAACATCGAGGTGATTTTGCTCCGCAGGGGTGTGATCGCGACTCTCAGCTGGAATTACTCGCTATTGATGGCGCTGTGTTTTGCTGAGGCTTGCTCCTCACTGCGAGAAGGGTTTGCTTGTTCTCTTCGTGTTAGGTCAGACTTCTTCGGGTTTGATCTGGTGATGGGGTGTTCAGTATTTGCTGGCTACGGAAACGAAAGAAAGAGTGGTACCATAGCACCTGGTCTTTGTGTTGTGGACACCATCTTGCATCACCTCGTCTTCGTTGCTTCAGAGGCTGGAATATCAATGACGAGACACAGTTACAAGCACTGAATTCACCCTAACTGCTCCGACTAGAAGATGACAGAATATCTTATGTTGGTAATGCAGATCATCTTACCTGACAGAATAAAGGTTGGTCGTCTAGCTTTGTTCGGCGGTGTTGCGTTCTCACCATGCTCTGTCTGACTGTCTCGTAGGGCTGGGTGATGGCCTACACTGCTTATGACCAAAATGGGAATCACCGAAATCGCTCCAGTATGCCAATTCGCGTGTAGAAGTAACAGAATGTAAGTAAAAATTGTAAAGCTGAAACTTCTAGTTATTCATAGTTACCTCATATATCTCGAAGTTCCTTATAATATTTTACTGTTTTTCATTTTAGTCGGTCGATGCCTTCCACCGCAGTGCCGGGTCGTCTTAACCACTTTGTTTTCACTAGGTCAACGCAGGCACTCATTACTTCCGTCACAAATACCTGCTCCTCGACAGGGCCGACATGATGGCATGATGATTGACAAGTCCTGCAAAAGTATCTAATACTAATGAACATAATTTTAATCCCAATCTTATTGGTTTTACATCTGCAAATCGAAATGTTAGACTAATAAACATTTCAAAACACTATAATATGTACAAAGTTTAGTGGGTCTCCATGTCAATTGTCTGTAACATGCGCTTAAGGTTTTTCTTATGTGCTTTATTTTTCTTTGCAGGTATGATGGGCTTTAGACAGAGCAAGGATGGCCGAATACTGGACGAAATAAGGTAACTATAAATTTAATTTCACACAGTAGCTTGGACTCTGTTTTGACACTGAAGAAAAGCGCCATGATCTTTCATTGTTGTGATATCTATCATGAGGAAAGTAAATAAAGATGACGACGTGGAGAAACGTTGAAATAAATATTAGAAAGGTTCGGCTACAGGTGGAATTCATATTGAAAAATGTGCTACCTGAAGACTCAACAGGTCAGGGTATAGCTAACTAGTGAATATTAACTGTGGGTTGATTCTAATTAAATCTATTTTTTCAATAGAAATAAATATGTTGCTCGAAACTCCATGTGCCTCGTCCTTACCAACACACTCGGCAGTGACCCTCCCTCCTCTCACCCTCCTCACCCCCACCCCTTCAGGCCGCGCCAACAATTGTGCACCCAAAAGCGGCCGTCCCCCCCTCCCCCCACTTCATTGTCTGTCATTCATTCGTTAAGAAAATTGAACCACGAAACTTGCCCCCATTTTAACCGAGTCTTAAGCTGAGGTTAACAAGGTTACTGGGGCCAGGTCATATCCATATTAGTAACCCCCACAGTGCAAGTGTGTAGCAGACCACGCTAATAGACTCAATTGAACTAGCAAGGGTCCCTTCCAGAAGTGGTAGGATGGATCAGAGTATATTTTATGATGCTGTGGTGTCTTTTCAGTCTGCAAGTGTTTCGAACTAATGACTGGCGGGTTAAATTGAGGTGATTACCTCCAGATGCACTGATCAGCTGTTTGGGGCAGTGAGGGGCCTATCAATACGGTTGCTTCGAATTTGCGTAGGGTTCTCATGTACTGGAAATCTGAATGAGGTGTATCTGTTTTGTTTTATTTCTTTAATTTGCAGACCCGGTTTTTTCTATGCGTTACTCGTGCAAAAGGAATAGTTAGCGACGTTTGCTGTTTGTGTTTCGTAAAAAAATGCTCGTATGATATTTTTTCCAATATTTGCCTTAATGACTCATTAACAAAGCTTTGCTCTCTGATGAAAACTTATGATCTGATCAACTGTTCATTCTCATTTGACCAAATGAGGACACAAATACGATGCATAAAAATTCAAAAGGATACTCGAATAAAATTAAAATGAAAAAAAACTGTTATTGCTGGATGAAATTTATTTCGTAACCTACCAACAATTGTAATCAGTTTCTTTCATGAAAACAAATGGTCCCTTTAGTGTTTCACCACGTCGCGCCTAAGAGTGATCAAGTTATCCAATTTTTTTTTCAAAATGAAACATCCCTAACTGGGTTCCGTAGAGCCAAGAGTCATATTAAAAAAAATACAAGATAAAACAATGTCCTCGAACGTCTTTGCAAGTGAGCCCTGAGTAATAAAGAGAAGAAAAAAATGCTTATCACTCTTCGCCGGTTTCTATTATAAAAATACTGATAAATCGCACTGCGATCGACTTCAAATGATGATATTTTCTTTGCTACTGCTATGCAACATTGATAGCATGTGTACTACAAGGTCCTCGCAGTTCAGGCCCATGTAACGGCAACGTTCTAACCCGCATGGTTATTGAGTAACCTCTTCTCCATTATCGGAAGACACTCACCCGCAAAAAGTGATTATTCAGGGGAACTCTGTGAGGATTCTGCTCGAGGTATAAAACTTCAAAGTCTTCAGACGTCATTTAACGTAAATTTTAATAGAATGCAAAGAGGTCAAACATTCCCTACAGCTGAAATTGTGTAAGAAATCGGTCAAACCTTGATATGCTATGATACTGTGATTAATTCATTGATTTTTCTTAAATATTTTAAGCATGCCGGCTTCTGACGTCATCGCATATATCAATTTTATAAAAATATATCTTTTGATTCAGCAAGGGAGAATCTATCAATTGGAAACATGATACAGAAAGGACACTTTAGCTGACCTGCCTAAACTTCCATCAATGTCCTGGGAAAACGTTGAAAATATGTCCTTCTATACATCGCTGGGAAAATTGCCTTGTGTTCAACGCTGTGCGCAACAAAGACGCACGAAATGTACATTTCATGGCAAGCCTAATTTGTTCCAAGATTGGAACTCTTCGACAGTTGCTAAGCGCTGCATACTTTCATTGGCATCATAGATGGACATGAATACTACTCTGTGTGTCCTGACTGAGTCAAGTCATGCTACTGCTATCTGCTGTTCCGAGTGCTACCGACCCATCATCGTTACGCTGTAAAACAGCCAACGACCGTTTGTTGCTCCTGACTAGAAGCCGATCCTCTCTAGTCCGCTTGTATCTCACTTGTCGATGTAAAATTGTTATTGGCCAGTATCCCTGGGCCTCCGACTAAGTCCGTCGTCCACCATAGTATGCCTACTGTATCTCTTTGTTACCCATCAGTGTCTCCGGCCCAATATCAGTGCGCCTCTTGCCTTAGTATTCCCTAATCTTTTTCTTCAGCGTCAGTACCTACAGAATATCATTGCCTCTATTGCGATGCCATCTAACGACGTTGCCCAGTGATTCTATGGAGCATGGCACAGCGTGCCCTGCATCTTTTCTCTGCTGCACTTGTCCCTCACTAAAACCTGGGAGCCCTTACCTTTGGCCTTATTGCCGCCCTCCAATAACCCGAAGCAGGGGTGCTTTCCAGGCGGGTGTTCAAGGATCATCATGTGCAGAGAAGGGAAATGGTCTCCTTTGTTGGGCCGGTGAGGAGAGGGACTAACGAGCACTGGCTCAAAGGGGGCTGCTGTGAGAGATGGAAGGCTGGGTATAGCATAGTGTTGGGTTACGGAAGGTACTGTTCATATTGGGGAATTGTGATGGCTGGTGTAGGGCGCAGTGATTGTCTCAGAAATGGGGTTAAACATGGTGTTGTGGGGTTAAGTAGGGTGGTAATAGTTAACAATTTGATGGGTACGAGTGATTTTTAAGATTCAAGATTTAATTTCATATTCTTGGACGGTCGGACCTAACTTAGAGTTTTTCTGTCAATAATTCCTATCCTGATCACTGAGAAGGATAGACAGAGCTGTAATTAGCACCGCTAAAACTAGCAGCGCTATTTAGCGCCTCTAGTTTTTGTATAGCGGAATCACAAGGGCCGCTATATTTTGAGATCATCAGCGAATTCACCAGCGCCGCTAGTCTTTAGAGCGTATAAAGCGCAGTCGCTAGTGTTACTTTTAAAATGTAACAAAAATCGTAAATTCTATCACTATGGCTACAACGACGGGTTCAGAACGCGTTCGAACGCAAAGTGAGAACATCAACATATTTTCTCGCATGATACCGGTACGAAACGTGCTTGAACGCAGTGCATAGTTTGACCGTTGCTCAATCGTTGCACATTGCCAAGTGACTGCAGCCTGCAGCTGCGCATTAGTCAACAAGTGTTTCAACTGACATTGTTTATTCAACCGTAAAGGAGATTCCTGAGAAGCGTCGGGCCATCAAAGACCAGTTGGATAATCGAGCAAGACCCTTCGAGTAAAGCAGACCCGAAGAACGGACGAACAGTTAGTGTCAGGGCACGTGAACACTTGATATTTAGAATGCTGCCTTCCAGTGCCCGCTCTGGTCACGCGGTCGACAGAAGCTCACCAGGCTCCTGTTTTGGTCGTGCTAGCCGGGCTGGGCATTAGTGGTCGACGGTAGCGCGTCAGGTGCCTGTTCTGGTCGTGCTAGCCGGGCTGGGCATTAGTGGTCGACGGTAGTGCGTCAGGTGCCTGTTCAGGTCATGCCAACCTTGGCGGGACATTTGTCGACGCAAGCGCATCATGTGCCTACTCTGGTCATGCTAGCCGAGGCAGGGCGTGAATGGTCGACGGACTGCTCTGGTCATCCTAGCCGAGGCAGGGCGTGAGTGGTCGACGGACTGCTCTGGTCATGCTAGCCCAGGCAGGGCGTGAGTGGTCGACGGACTGCTCTGGTCATCCTAGCCGAGGCAGGGCGTGAGTGGTCGACGGACTGCTCTGGTCATCCTAGCCGAGGCAGGGCGTGAATGGTCGACGGACTGCTCTGGTCATCCTAGCCGAGGCAGGGCGTGAGTGGTCGACGGACTGCTCTGGTCATGCTAGCCCAGGCTGGGCAAAAGTGGTCGACGGCAGTTTGCCAGGGGCGTTTTTGGTTATTCCAGCCCGGGCGTGGCATGGTGGTCGACGGAAGCACTGGCATGACCTGTTTTGATCATGCCAGCCCATGAGGGACACACGAAGAACTGTTCGATGCCTCACCCATGCATGCAGTCTTCCATGCAGTTTTGCGAAGAATCGAATATTTCTCACAAACTCTTCCCCTATGGTTTTGAGTGTTATGAATGTGACTTTGACGACGACTAATGAACTGTTGTGGTCTGCATGGGTAACGCTTTTGGTAAGTTTTTACCTGTCAGTTGGTATTTTTCGCGGAAAAGCGCAAAAAATAATTATAAGATCCAGAATACAGAATAAAAATCGGTGACTGGCTGCACATTAGGATTACAAGAAAATCACACAATTGTCAGCAATGAAACGAACATCTGAGTATTCCGTTGGAAGCCCCCCTTCTATGACCAGGTTGGTCAAAACTGTGAGTAACATAGCCGCCAGTCACGCTGACCAGGACATCACGCCCCGTGATGTGGCGAGTCATCATTCATGCGACATAAGATTAGGGAAGCGAGAAATGCTGGTCCTGTATACGAAACTTCCAGATCAGGATCAATGAAGGAAAATGAATGGTTAGCAGAAGACGGATATTTCAGAAACTCTTCTAAATCTCTTAAATTGCCCTTGCAAAGATAATCTCCCGACTAGAAGAGGGCCGCCAACCCACAGGAGATTAAAGAAACCAACTGTCAAGAAACATTCAAACGAAATCAAGTTAAAAAGTGTCGCCTGTTGAATCTACAAGGCACACATGACACCAGCCCATTGGCCAATTATAATCAATCCAAGACCCACAACCTGATCGCGATTCACTCGTTATTACCCTGGTTGAGGCGCACCTTATTGACAATGCATTATCAGCGGAGTTGATAATAATGCATCGACCGTACAAGTCGGAAATGTGGGGGCGTGAGAAGATTACATTTTTAAATGAAGGCTCTGAGTGTCTCACTGTAAAAAAACTTGTGAACTGAAAGTGATGAGAGTTGGTGTTGAGACCACGAAACTGTTACTATGGCAACTTTGAGAACTCATTTGAAGTTTTACAGACGTGTCTGTCAAATATTGATCATGTTGAATTGATGATCTTTCTCCGTGGTGTCTTCAATTTTTTATTCAACCGATGGTAAATAAGGATCCAGCGGCTGCACTTGGTAGATATAGTAGGCATAAGTAATAAAGCTACAGTTACAAATCGAACAAAAATCTTTTAGATTTTAGCAGACTAGTTATTTCCTACACAATTATCTGAAAAATCAGCTTTCAATAAAATATATTTAATGTAGCGTTTACGAATTCGCTAGGGTATCTTAAAACTATCGAAATTGGTAAATCCGTATTTTCGGACCATAATTTGATCAAATAAGCTGTTTTGAGAACGTGGCTATTCAGTGCATAATAAATTGGGCAAATATTCCACCGAACACTGTCAAATCTTGATTGGATACCATTAATTGACCAATCGAGCGGTGTGGAGGAGGCATGGAACAACTTTGAAGATGTACTGTTACGAAGTGTTTAGAGCATATGCCAAAAAATAAAAATATATACATAAAAGAAGTAAGTTCATTCAGACAGAAAAATATTCATGAAGAACGAATAATTAAGAGATAAATCCAAGCAGAGTAGGAAACCCTTATAGATTTGATTGACTAAATGAGGCAATTGTTTTAATTGAACAGCGAATCGAAGATTAGCATGCATGCCCAAGAGCGGAAATAAAATAAAAAGAGAGCAACTGAAAATATGTCATGAAACCGTAAATATTTGTTTGCTTACTCTGCCAGATTCCCAACCTCCCAAACAAACATTACCGGATGAATTCGGTAAACTGGTAGATGAAAACAACGTAATGAATGAAGTATTCTGTTGGCACCACAACGGAATACATCGTGTTCCAACGAGTACACAGATAAATCTTGTAGGTTGCCTCAGAATATTAATTGATGGATGTTATCATAGACATCTCCGCTGTTACAAAAAGCTATTAATGACATACATGTATGCTGCAATAGTGCCCCCGGGCAAGACGACAGGCAGGCTTTTCTACTGAAACAATGCACGCTTGTAATAGCCATGCCGCTACAAATGTGGAGCAAACATTTCTAGAAACTTCTGCTATCCCACAATCGATGAAACAAGTTGTTATCTTCCTTCAATCAAAAGGGGGCCGTTGCAACAAGCCCAACTACTAATAGCAAATTTTTTGAGAATATTTAATTGCTCTGCTATAAACAAAATGGTTTCAGAAGTAAGAGGAGCCCGGTGTCCGAATTCTGGAACCTCACCATGAATAATTAATGTATTTTGTGACAATTCAAATATTGATTTAATTTGTTTAGATTTAGCCAATGCTTTGATTTTTTTTTTTTTTGCCAACGCTGGTATCAGAGGAAATGTTTATGAATGCCGGAAAAAAAATCCTTCAACACAGAACCCAAAGTGCTGTACTGCGAGCTGGGAAACTCGTGTACCGGTGGGCGTGCTTAGTGGGGTCTCACACGGCACCTGCTTGGCCCTTAGCTAATTCTAATTGTGGCCAATGATCTGAGCGAAAATCGGTGTCCTGTTTGCAGATGATACAGGTGAGTTTGGCATGGTGAAGGATCCGAAGAAATGAGAAAATTATGAAGTGGTTTAAAGGAAACTATCGAGTGGGCTGGTGTTAACAACAAGTAATGTAACGAATCTTAATGTGAATTACTACAAAAAAATACAGATGTCAATGCCGAGTCCTCAAAGTACGTACGCAAACCTACACTCATGGTTGAAAAGAAAACTACCTGATTTAGTCGTACGAAATCAGAACAATGCTTCATTCGCTGAACAAGTTTTAAAGGTTGCGGTTTTACGGAAGACGGTGTTTGTGAGGTATAAGGACCTTCCTATCAGGAGACAAAAGAGTAATGTCGACTCTTTGGAGACAATTAATCCAACCAAATATAGACTATTGCTCTCCTCTCTGAATCCCATATAAGCGGAAAGATCTAGTAGGACAAGTAGTACTTTGTAAGAACTTCCACCCCAAATATTAAATAGGTAATGGGAATAGGTCATCTGAATAAATATATTAAAAACCCTGAGGTTATATTCATTGCAAAGACGACTAGAAAGGATCGTGATCATCAAAAAATGAAAAATGCTAAGGGTTACTCATTCAATATCAATGAAAATAGAGTGAGGAAAGGGACGGATGAATCAGACAAGGATTGACAGAATGTGATGAATTAGGCTAGGATTGGCAGAATGTGATGAATCAGGCGAGGATTAGCAGAATGGGATGAACCAGGCGAGGATTGGCAGGATGTGATGAATCAGGCGCAGATTGGCAGAATGTGATGAATCAAGGCAAGGATTGGCATAATGTGATGAATCAGGCGCGGATTGGCAGAATGTGATGAATCAAGGCAAGGATTGGCATAATGTGATGAATCAGGCAAGGATTGGCAGAATGTGATGAATTAGGCGAAGATTGGCAGATCATGATGAGTCAGGCAGGGATTGGCAGGATATGGTAAATCAGGCGAGGATTGGCAGAATGTGCTATTTCAAAATGCCCAAACTGGCATGTGGCGCGAAGACGCACACAACAGCGTTCAGCAGTTTTGCCTGAAAGTGTGCTCAATTTTTTAATCGAATGCCTTTGAAAATATGGGAAATTAAGCGTGTCTCATATATCAACCACCGCTAACATCAAGAGTTTCAACAATCGATTGTACAAGTACCTCTGCGTGGCTCTATATAAACCTCTAATGAGCGGATACCCTGTCAGCAGCATGGAAATGATGTCCCAGCATGTGAGACGAGCATCAGCAAAGCTGTGTGTCTGGTGGCAGCTACACTGCAACCCGCTGTACAAAGAAACACACTCCGGGTACCCAAGTGATATGATTTAAAATAAAATTTCCTATTGATATTGAAATGCTACAAAACTTTGCTCGCATAACTGAGAAAATTTTGTTAACGATGAATAGAATAGTTCTAGTTCTAAAAAATTGGTCTGGGTAAAATATTTTCCCGGCCTATCATAAATTTGGTAATAATGCACTAAAATGCATTATATCATATAAATTCTCACTAATGTTATGTTTCAGTGTGTTACTTTCGAATAAAAATTCCGCTGTATTCCTGGTGTCTCTGAGCAACCATGCACCAATACAAAACAATCGAATTTCTGTCCGCCACGACATAATCACACAATACGGGATAGAAAAAGAAAAAAAATGGATTGGAAATAAATGTATGCAGAGGCTCTAATTTTGCTAGTGGATCATTACTGAAGAAGTTGTGCCTTGGTTATGATCGGAATATAAAAGCATATTGCACTGATCTGCACCTCTCCCGGATCCAGGTAGACCACTAACGGGCCGTAATCACAACGCACACGAAATTCGTTGTATTCTCCTTGTAATTATTACCACGATACATTGATCAGTTAGGCAGCAGAGAGCTGGCCACATTCCTCCTGCAGTGGCAGTACTCCTTCTACCCGGTTGTATTGCGCCGCGCTGGATCGTTGCCCTCAACCCTGATGTGGCGGTGATGTCAGCGGGCAGTGCCTGGAGGGAGCGGCGGGAGGTGCCTGCAGGGAGCGGCGAGCAGTGCCTACTGATAGCGGCGGAGAATGCCTGCAGGGAGAGAAGGTGGGATGTGGTATTGCGGGGACCGCACAAACGGCGGCCAAGAAAGGTCTGCACACTGCAGGGAACAGAAACCATGACATTTCAGCCGGTCTGAATTTTACGTGTAGGCTGAATGAATTCTTGTTAGACCCACGAAGCCTGCCCTGTCAGGCTTTATGAGAAAGCTTAGCATCGAGGTAGGCGCAGCTCAAGGTGACTTTAGATGTAAATGCCATGAGGCGCAGAAGACATCTAGCGCTTGACGAGAAAGGGCCCTGTAAAGTGTGTAGGTGTGAACTTCGCACATCTGTTATGATCGGCCTCCGCTGGCAGACATTTTATAAAACTTGGCTAACCGAACATTACCATCGAGAGGTGCGTAGTGTGTGTCCTAGAAACAGTGTAGGCCTTAGGCTTGTTTACCCCTAGCTAAAGTTACACGAAGAAATCCCTTGCCTTGCATATTTTTAATTCCCCTCCGATGTTTGTTGAAGAGAAACAGGTGTCCCCTCGCGGATCGTATAACGTAGGAGACATTGACAAGTTGAGGGCCATTTGCGCACCTTGTAAAACTCCGTGTGTTGGCAATTGTATGGACTAGATCCAATAACACTGTTTAGCGCAGGGTTATTTTTTAGTGTTTAAAGATGGGAGGAGCCAACAAAATCCGTTAACGGATTTTGTTGTATATTTACCAATGAGGTTGGGGTATTAGGACGCTCCGCCTCTTTAAATGACCCAAAAAGGTGTATGGTCCCCTTATTGGAGGACCACTTCATACTCATGAACATGGCCCTCCCACATATTATTCAGGGCGCAGACCCGAACGATAGAGGGCAGAGCACAGACTTGCCATCAGCTACAGCCATCGGGCAGAGCTGGGACACTCTCCAGCAGCTGAAGCCTCCGGGTGTAGGCCCCCTACTCTACCCTACGCTCGGCTTACACTTAATACATTTCTTTTTGCTGTTCATTTATACTTTTGTTACAGTGTGTCCGTTATGACCAATCATTATTCGGTGCTCTATTGAGTTTACCTGTTGACTTGTTACTTTTCTTTATGCAAAAAGACTATTCTAAAACCAATGTTTGATCATTCCTACCTTGCTTTTACCCAATTATCACAACCTGAAAAGCTTTAACCTAACACATCAGCTGCGAAACGTGAGCGAATTGAATTAGGTCAATTGTAATGCTGGCATTAGTATAGGAACAAATAAATGCTGAAAACATTATTTCTACGTTATACAGCCCATAAGTGGTTGCTGCCTAAATTTCCACGAAGATCAATCATAAAACTCAGTCTCCGCAAGTGGAGAGTCACGACTCTGAACGCCAGCGGCACAGAGAGGGCTGTCGGGCAGCGTTGCCCGATGGTAGGGCCGGCACCTCGAGGCCGTGTGATCAGGACGCACTGCAAGGGTAAAGGTCATCAACCTCAAAACAGGAGCAACACTAGCAATTCCTCTTGAATGCGGAGAGCGAATGCAGCGCAGTGCATTTGAAGCCATCAGAAAGATGAATCCGAACTGCAGGTGGGTTTCTTTGATTGGGCCCAGTTACATTGTCACGACCTTCTGGACCGGTTGGATTAAATGGAATGGATCTCGCAGAAAAAATTGACCTTTTCCCGTTTGAACATGGATTCCTTTATCTGAAAATGATGTTAGTACTCACTATCACCGATGGTCGGATCTTCCTCTACTGGTGCGGTGACGTAAGAAGGCGTCGCGGCCGGTTCAGGACCGTTGATGGGACCCTTGCGTGCGCTGGGCTATCGAAAATTACGGTTATTTTTTGCCGTCCAAATGAGCAGGGAAAAGGGAGCTCTTTCTTATCTTGCAGTTCTGAACCCATTATTTCAGAGAAATGGGATTGGTATTGGGCACTTGGATGTATGGGTGCGGTAGTGGACACATTGTTGCCCATTGTTTTGAAGCTTTGGGCTTGGTTATGGACATTCCATTGCCAATGGTTTTGGAGCCTTGTGCTTGGTAGTGGACACATTGCAGTATATTGTTTTTGAGCATTGAGCTATGTTGTCGATCACATTGTAGCTCGTTGTCTCATTCAACATCTTGGCGAAAGAAAGTGACTTTTCCTCCACATGTACCGGCTCTGGTTGATGGTGCTGCCGCTCATTATTAAACTTTGCGACTCAAGCATCAGCGGAAGGCGACGCCTGAGTGCCGAGTCGTAATTAATTCCCTCCACGCGTGCGTCAAGTCTACCCGTCAGAGAAGACTTCATAAAACCTCTAACCATTTGACCTTTCCCGAGTTCAGGAAACTGCCTTCATGTGAAGCGGTCTCGAGGCTGCGATACATTTACGACCAATATGATTTGATATATCTTCTTTTGTCTTCTCAGCGCGGAGTAATTCTCCCGGGGGAATTGTTTGAGAAGTGGAGCGTCCAGATTTTTAAAAGGTGATTAGAGTTTCTGGAGGCGCGCGCACGCCTCCTACAAATGCCGAAAAAACTCAACAAAAAAATCTGCATGTACTATCGGTTACAGAGATAGAGACCTTATTTTTAATTTCGCGTTTTGTTTATGACATTCCTGCTCCAAGATTGTATGTTTTATAGTAAGGATTTACACCGTTGTATTTCATCCAGACGTTTGGCTGTGCGCATACAACCATAAAAACTGACCTAACTACATTCAATTTGATTTGAATGAAGTTGAAATTTGTTGTGAAATTAAAAACAAGGTCTCTATCTTTGTAACCGATATTACAATGAACTCATATACCTCTGCTTGGTGGATAAAGCTCCGTCCAACTATGTCTCGATAATAAACAGATGGACGGAGCTTCTTTTGTATAAATTAGCGCTCAACAACCTAGAAAAGATGACTGCTCCATTTATTTCCTAAAGCCCTCAAAGAGAGGAAGACCCCTCGTCCCCGCTCTGCTTGAGAGCGGTCGGGGCATCCAACCATTCCTACTGCCACCTCCAGTCTCTGCTGGAGTGGCCTACGCCTCTATTTCAACAACAGATCTGATCGAAAACTTCTTTCCCCGTCAATAGGTTTGCAAGCCAGATGAACACTCAAAGCTTGTCATGTTGCACCGATAGTTTCTGCCTTTGCTTCAACCAGAATGTTTCGTGAGGTTACTCAGAGGAGGCAGATCTAGAGGCTTCTGGACATGACTGC